>JAHRHJ020003541.1:0-148692 GCA_019776745.2 Taxus chinensis
TCTCATTTTCATACTTAAAACTTTCTTCATCCTTAGAGTTTAGGCTTATAAATATAGTATATATTTGAGTCTCTAACGGTTTGATCATTTCATCATACCTATTTGTGTCATACTAATGTTTCTCCTCAAGAATATATATCTTTTCTTCATATTACTTGACTTGTTCATTTTTTCTTTTTCTTCTTCTCTGCATGCTTCAATTCCTCTTGAATACACATTAGCTTATCTTCAAGATCAATATATTATTCTTCTAAATGAATAAATGAGCCTCTAATTATGAGACATTCATTATTATAACTCCCAAAAAATTATCCATGATTAGGACATCATTGAAAAAATATTCATGCTCAGACTTTGAATTAGAATTAGATCACCAACTTCACTTCTTACCTCTGATGAGCTATGATCCTCCTTGGAATAAAATATTTTCTTGGACTTATTATTTTCCTCAAACTTCCTCAACTTATTATTAACCTTATCATACCTATGGGAATTATTATCATCATCATGTTATTTTGTCTTATGCTTGTGAGGATACTTGTTTGTAAAATTTCCAATCTCTCTACAATTGAAATATATGAAGGGATGCTTTCCCTTGTACTTGCATGAACTTATTTTCAACTTCCTATAAAACATAACAATAAACTCATCATCATTAATATCAAAATATCATCAACTAAGGTCTTCTTAAATTTTGAATTATTTTCAACTATGATGGTAGCTTCCTTCTTAGGAGATTTATCCACACCTTTCCTCATCTCATAAGCAGTCAAGATGCCATAGATTTCATCCATCAACATAGTAATCAGATCATTGGCTTCTTCAAGAGTTGAGAATTAAGGATAAAATTTAGGAGTGATATATCTCAACATATTTGGTACCACTAAATACTCTTTCACTTCTTTTAAAACCCTAATAGAATTGACCACCTAATAATCTCTGAGACGATATACACCACTTATTTATTTTTCTTTCATCTTAAGACTTTCAAACTTATTTCTATAGGTCTATATATTTACCCACTTCACATTGGAGTCAACTTAATAGATCACTTTTATCTTATCCCACATGGCATTATTTGTAGTATATTTCATCACCTTGACAAACTCTAACTCTAGCAATCCACACAGAATAGGAGTCATAGCTTTAAAATTGTCCTTACTAGCCTTCTTACCTACTACATCAGTTGGAGGGTTTTGAGGAATGGTTTAGCCATCTACAATTGATTTCCATATATCACATCCCAAATAAATGATGTGATTTTTCATCCTAATACTCCAAAATCCATAATTTTTCTCATCCAACATAAGAGTTTTGCTAGGAGAGGAACCAATGTGTTAACTCACCATTTATATTGTTCAGATAATCCCATCAAGCTTGTTAATATTTATTCAGAGGACCTGATATGATACAAATTATTGGAAGCACAACCCATTAGGGGGGATGAATAATAAGGGATAAATAATTTTCATTCACTTAAGAATTAACATTCATTAACCATTCAACACATTCCTTAAACATTCATCAATATATAGATTAAAAAATGATATGAGAATACACCATGATAACACAATAACATAATTACACCAAATTTAAGTGGGAAACCATAAAGGGGAAGGAAAAAAAATCAAAATAGATTTATTAGAGCTATGAATTAAATTTATTTTAGCACAAACCCCTAGGTTTAGTGAGGCACCAACTTCACAAGGAGCACCAACCCCTAGTTTTAGTAGAGGAAAAATCCTAAAAGGAGGCACCAACAACCAAGATGACTCAAAACCAAAAAAAGAAACCTAATGTGTTTTTCACCTCTTATTTTTTCTATAATAACTGATGATGACATAATGAAGCTCACTCTCTTTCGTCCTTCAAATTTTCTCAGGAGGTCAACTAGCTCTAGATCTTCTCCACCAAGTTGATTAGGTTCAATGAATTATGTATTAAACACATGAAAACAATATATAACATCTCTACACACTCTCATCCATATCTTTAAGGTCACACATACCTATTTCACCTCTTGGAATCACCCCTCTAGCTCACATTATTCCTTACTTTAACAACTAGCTCAAATGAGCTTTCTAATTTTCTTTTATACATGTCTTATGATCCTAAAATATGTAGTTCAACCATCATAGAAAAATTTTCATTAAAAAATCATGATAAAATCCTAGAAACATCACTCAATGGACTATATAGGTTGGCAATATCATCTTTATACTAAAAAATTATTTTTTAGGACTCTAGAAGCCCTACTGTACTCAAAAGGCCCACTCACTAAAACTGAAAGTTATAGATAAAAAACCATAAAAAAACATAAATTATCACTTAGATATTTTTTATAAGAATTAAAAAACCTCCATAAATATTTGAAAACTTTTCACCGTCAAAAAATGAAAACACTACTATTTAGAGCAATTAACCACACTAGGTCTAAGACCTAGAAAACTAGTCTTCAAAGATAACGCTAAAAATCACATCAAATCACCTCATCTATGAAATATTGATGTAACAATGGAAATATAATTACTTTAGTCATTAGTAAGTGCATAATATTCCATAAATCATACTCAAGACTCACCAAAACACCTCTGCAACTAGATAACTTGAAGTGCCCAAAACTAGTCTTGCAAAATGAACTTCAAAAGACATCCTAAGGGAATAAAAATGATTTTAAAACACAATTGAAATGTATAATATATCCCATGATTCATCGATAAATAATTTATTCATTAGGTCAAATGAACAACTTTGGAGAAAATTGAAAAACTTCATAAACTTACATTATTGAGAAGGGTCTCCACACAACCACAACACCTAAATTACACCTAGAGAAATTTGGAGTATTTTACAATTAAAAATGATCATACCTGAAAAAATAATATATTCTGGGTCACTAGAAATAATATCTTCTCGATCACTTCAAACCTATGATTTAAAACTAGTTTATTTTCTTAACGATTGTTCATAAGTGTATGGACCTTAAATTTTAAAATAATGCCAAAAAATGCAATATATGACCATTCCCAAAATACTATAAAAATATTGTAATACCATTTAGATATTTCACATGCCAATGAACATCAGAAAGTCCAAATTGACCATGGTTTTTCACTACTAGAAACTTGGTAGGAGTAAATATGTTAGAACTTACAAAATATTCAAAACTAGGACCTGAAATTTGTACCAGACATTTATATAAACATGATAAAACACATAAAATACTCACTATTTCTTAAATAAACTAAAAAATTATGGCTCTACTTCATTACAACATACTTTCTCAAAGACTAGGTATAGGAACAGAACTAAAACCAATGTCTAACACTTGAACCAACACTATAAGACACTTGTGATTGTCTAAAAACATAATAATAATGATCCCCGTGATTTAAAAATTCATAAAAAAATGTTGCATACTTGTACTCCATCATATTGTACCATACCTTCTAACTAGGCCTCAAGACCAAACACCTTGAACATACTTGCTTCACCAAAACTGACCTTCTCATCACTTTTCCCACATTGATAACCTATAAGAACCTTCATCACACTTCATTAAATCATAACAAATCAACAAAACAATACAAAACATCTTTCAGTCACCATGATCCATCATACCTACTCAAGAACCCATGCAACACCACGTAAGATCAAACGATCTCAACAAGACACTCAACTTGACATGACATTACCAATCAACCTTCATGCCTCATACCTATTTTGGCATAAATGAAACTTCATAAAACAAAACATACTTTGACATAAATGACAACACAAAGCCAACATCTTCCAGTTTTTCCCTTTGGAGTTTTTCATATGGTCTTGGATCTTACATTGTTTCTTAGATATATGGAGGGATCCGTTTAAAAATTTGACGTGTTTTTTCTTATTTACGAAGGCTTTTCCACTTACATTTTAAGTTGTAATTCCTTATATATTTATAAGGAAGTAAGGATTGCACATTGTTGTATTAAAATAAGACAAATATCATTGTTATTTCCCTTACAAAACATGCTTGAAAAGAAGATGTTGTATGAATAAAGACAATATCTTGTCTATCATGTAATAAAAATTTTAAATAGAAATGGAAAACTTTATTATTATTCTTCTTGCAGTTTCTTCTCAAAAGAAATAGATCCAATGGTATTAATTCCTTTTGTATTAAGAAATGGTATCTTGTTGTTTCTTACAAAGGACCAAATAAGTAGGAATTTTGGTAAAAATAAGTTATTATATTATTTGGGACTTCAATGAACATGAGTTTAGATTATTTATCTAATATTATTAAATGAATATTAAATCCATTGTAATTATTTTATAATAGAATTTTCCTTATATAAATTTGGTATTTGTTTTTCCTAAACTTGAATAAATTTATGAATCTTGTTATTACCTTAGTGGTTAAAATATTAATTTTGTGTGTGTGTGTGTGTGTGTGTGTGTGTGTGTGTGTGTGTGTGTGTGTGTGTGTGTGTGTGTGTGTGTGTGTGTATTAATGATAATGGTCACAAATAATACTAAGCTTCCAAGTAAGTAACATTTCCATGTTTTCTTAAATGGACAACCCATTGTTTGTGATTGGCTCCATCTCCTTTTAAATCAAATAAAAATGATTTTTCAACTAACATTTAGTGATATAACCCATTGTTATAAAATTGAAATATTTGATTCCATCTAATTACTTTCCCTATTTTCTCTGTACAATAAATTAAATCATTAGGATGAAGAATTTTATCTTATAATTTTAAGTATGATTTCTTGTTTTTTAAGGATTTCAAGTTATAATTGGAATTTTAGTATTTCACAGTCCTTAAATTATATGTGATTAAATATATTACTGTACTAAATTATTTTTTATAGTACAAGTTTTTGTGTGTATATATACACACAATAACTAAATAAGTTCTAACATATAATCTTCTAACTCTTAGAATATACATAACTCAGGAAGAGGAATATATATATATATATATATATATATATATATGTTGTCTTTGATTATTTATATAATAACAAATAACATATGTCCAAAATAAAGAAAGATAATAATAGTAATGAATGAGTTAGGAAGGGGTGGGTGCCACTAAATAGATGTAGTCCCATCCCAAACCCCTATTTAGAATTTATCAAGATTATCAATCCTTCTTCCTACAACCACTGGCATAAATCATACTAAGGTCCCTTATAATACCGATAGTGGCCAATACAACTTTAATGTTTTGTGCATGTGTAAGTGTGTTTGTGTGTGTGTTTGAGTAAAATTTAATTCCACCCTACATATATCGGTTGGTTTCCTAACCTAGAACTTGCAAAATTTTAAGATTAAAACAACTTTTATAGGTACATATATATACACATATACACATAGAATGATGATTATATATACACTCTTTTAGTGCCCACATTTTTATAGCTCAGTTACTTGTTTCTCATTTCTCATAGACATGTTTTGACAAAGATTTGCTATATTTTGGACATTACATTAGGAGATTTGATCTGATTAGGCATGTATGGACATTTAGGCGTATAGCGCCGATTTAGCTTGATTACTATGTTGTTTGAATTTTCTTATGATGTTATGGATATTAATTGACATGATGTTATTTTGGGACGTAGTTATATTGATGGATACTCACTTTGTTACATGTTGGATTCTATGGATACATTTCATTTTATCATTGTGGCTAACTTATGGTGCATTATGTATAGTTGTGCATGTTTTCACACTTTTGATTCCAGAAAGATGAAATATTGGTCTAGAATTCATTGATATCTTATTTATTAGTTGATTTATATTTTATCAGGTAGGTGCATTTAATGTGTGTAATGAAAGTGCAGGTAACAGGTCACAGGAGAATGTGGCATTTAGGCTAGCTACGTAACTTTGCACAAGCAGCCCACGGGCTAAGCCTTAGCCATGTTTATTACTTGATGCCTTAGCGTTAGAATTATTGTTTTGGGCACCATGGGTGACCCTCATTTGTAATGTAATATTTCTTTTAATTATTAATTGTGCTTAGGGTGTTTTAGTTTGTGTTGTAAACTTGTTTTAGGAATTAATGACCCCACTTGTATTAAGTTATGATTTAGATTAATGATGTAATTAATCTAGAGGGTTTAGGGTCACATGTAAACCCTTGGGTAGTCCCCACACCCTCTACCCTTGTGCCAAATTTTTCCAAACCCGAAATTAGGTTATTTTGAGCATTTTTAGGGACCCATTTTTAGTTTGGGAGTTCCCTTAACATAAAAATGAGCCCTTGGACCGTACCTAATAGGTAGGGGGGATTATTTGCAAGGTTAGAGGGAGTTTTTCCTTCCTTTTTTCCTCTTTTTTGGTCACATCCATGTAAGAGGTGTGGATTAGAGTGCTTGTTAAAAGTTGCACTAGAATTGTCTTGTTATCATTTAGAGTAATTTGGGAGAAGAGGGCTAAAAGGCATTTTACCCTTTCTATCTTTTGTTTTGGAATATTTGATCTTGAGGGAGGAGAGGGGTGACACATGTCACCCCCTCATTTGTGAGGATTTTTTCTTGCTCCTCTTAAAATTCCCCTTCATGGGAAAACAAGAGGACTTTTTTTTTGGAGATTTGGCTTGGAGGCTTTGGTGATTTGGAGCTAGAGTTTACTTGGGTCAAGAAGGAGAAAAGTTTGAAGTTGGAAAGATTTTTGGAGAGCTTTCTTTGAGGCAGGCTCTTAAGCTTTATTGTATGTGTTGTATTCATATTAGTTGTTATATTGTTTACTTGAATATGTTGTTGTTGCATGTGGATTTTGGTTATTGTTTACTTGTTTTACTCCCTCCATCATATGGCATGATGGAGTTTTGGAGTTTTTAGGGGAAGAGAGAGGGATTTTTCCCTCTCAATCCTCATGGCTTGATGGGAAAGCCTTGTAGGGTTTTAGTGTTTCCCCTCAAATGGTTTGAGGTGGGGAAGTTGATTCATTTGGCTTGAATATCCTTCCCCATTCTTGGTAAGGAAACCCCTTTGGGGTTTGAAAATCCTTCCAAGAAGGACTTGGAGAAAGGGTGGAGGAATAAGGAGGGTTTAAATGAAATAGGAGGAATAAAAAGGGTATGGAGATCTTGTTATTGTGCTTATAAAATTGGTTACAACTTTTGGAGAACTCCTCTCCTCTCTTCCCCACTTTTGAGGTAGAACATGGGTTCTCCTCCTTGTAAAACTTGGATTCTTGTTTTATAATTGTTTGGTTTCATGTGAATGTATCATTGTTTGGTCACCCTCGCTCTTATGTAAGTTGCGGATGGTAGTCCTCTTTCCCATGGGCTTGGGGGAGGCTAGCATGCATCCCAACCTTGGGAAAGGCATGTAATGATGCCTATGGTTGGGTGGAAAAACAAGCTTGTTCTCCTTGTTTGGACTCCTTGAAGGCATTTGAAGTTGGAGTTGGTGTCATCTTGGCCTCTCTTTGTTCTATCATTTTTTGTGTGAAGCATTGAAAACTATAAAGTAGCGCTTGGTGGAAGCTTCATTTTTTGTAAAATCTCCCTTTTGTATTTGAAGATTACTTTTAAATTTGAGTAAGATTAAGTTGAGAAATCCCTTTTATCCTTGTAAAGGAGCTTTGCATTATACCTTTCTTGAGTAGTTCCTTGTATCTTGAAGAAACAATGTAAAGTGAGTTTTGAACTTCTTGATAAGAAAGCTTGTATTGGATTCTCTTCTTTTGTACAAATTTGATGTAACTCCTAGTTTGGATTTGAAGGAAGGATAAGTTCATTTGAAAAGAAATTTTGTGAAATGAGTGCGTCATTTGATATAAACTTGTTTAGATTTCATTGAAAAGAAAGTTTATTTATTAGAAAGATGTGATTACAAAAAAAAAAGGAATAGTATTTCTCTGTTGAAGAATCTTATGTGTTTTAAACAAAAAAAAATCTTCCCTCTTTATTGTTTTGTTTCTAACATTAATGCTTGGAGTAATATTAGTCTTGATTCTTTCCATGAGAAGTTTTAATGTTTTGTTCTTAGTAAGAAATCATATTTGATTAAGTAATCTTGTTTGAAGATTTTATTTTAGAAACAAGTCTTTTATTTTATTGGAAAATACTAGTTTATCTTCCTTTTAACACAAAATATAAAGTAATTTATATTAATCATTTTATCATGGTAAATTAATGAAAATAAGTATTACACATTTTCATATTTAAAAACTGTATTTTTTTAAGAGCATTATCCTCAAATGTATAATACTTAGATTTGATCATATATATATATATACATACATACATACACACACACACACATATATATATATATATATATATATATATATATATATATACACATATAATATACTATATGTTAAATATATAATATATATAATGTATTATATATGATAGTAAATAATGTATATAATATATGGTTTTTTTATAAACAAAAAAAGACAAAATGTTGTATTAAACGTTTCTTTTAACCTATAAAAAAACAAAAAAGAACTATTTTTTTATTCAGGGGAGGGCCGAACCCCTCCCCACCACCTGTTTGCTGCCCCACCCCATGCCAGACTACACTGCCATTCGCGCCTACCCCACGCACCCCCCATTTGTCCCTGCACACCACGACCTCCCTCCGACATGTCCCCGTCCCTTGTTTCCTCCTCCACCTTGGCCATTTTCCCCAACTCCACACACACCTACATGCCCCCTGTCACTAGCACGTCACCGCCGCCCTCCAAAAATGTGGCGAAAATCCTCTCTCTATAAATCTGCCCCCCTTCTCTTCTCTACAAAAAATAAAATAAAATAAAATAAAATAAATAAATATACGTATTAAATAGAGAAAAGAAATGTTCAATTGATATTGTATGGATCTTCATCAATACAATGTAAAATTCAATCAAATTCCATAATCCCTCCTCCAACTTGCAAAGACAAACCCAAACAAATATGAGAAGAGAATAATAGAAAGAAGGAAGAACATAAGGAAATCTAGGTCATCTTTAGGGATTTTTTTCAAAATCAAGGGCCAAGATTAGATTAGATTCAAGGGCCCATGTTTACTCCAAATTTTAAGTTATGAGCATTTTATGAGAGTGAGAAAACAAAATTTAAAGGGGTATGTGGGTATTTAAACTTAAAGAAGGGAAAACTAACTGAATAACAAAAAGGAAAGATCAAATTTATTTGAAAGATTGTGTAAACTTACTAAAATAGGTGATTTCAATTAAATCTTAGTAAAATTTAATGATCAAGTTGGGATGGGAAAGTGTTTAGACAAATTTGGGAATTAAAAATTAATAGGAATTAAATATTAATGAAAATGGTTAAGTAGAGGATTAGGTTCATGTACATACCCAAAATTGTAGGCTACTGCACCACTGGAACAATGTTACACGTGCCCCAATGATGATACAGGTCTCCTCGCAAGGTGTTCGGGATCCATAAAAGATCTCCAAGTATGCGTTAACATCCTGCATGCCTTACTTAGCCCTTGTGTGCTTTTCTTTTTCCTTCCCCCTCTTTTCCTTTACTTTTTGGTCTTTAGTGACAAAACTGCTTCCTTGCTTGGGTGGCAGTCTCGTGACCGCCGCCCAGGTAGGGCAGTGATCCTATAACCACTGCCCTACTCAGGGCGGTGGTCCTTCATGCATTTTCTAAAATGCTCCTTTTAACATGACTCGTGTAAAATTTCAATGTTTACCAGCTTTTTTTCACTACCTTTGCTTGTATTTATGATTCTGGTTCCCTGGAATAGTGGTTTTACATTGTTTATGGTTTAGGAGATCAAATTGGTTTTCACCTTTGGGTAAATGGGATTCTATAAATAGTTGGCTTGTGCTCAAGCAAAGGGCCCCTCAAATTTACCTCTCAATTTCTCATTTCAATAGCTTAGCCTTTCAATTTTTCTTAGGATTCATAGTTTCATTTGTTGTATGCATGGTTAGTGTTGTTTAGTTGTTAGGAAGCGACATAGTCTTCTTGTGCTAGTGTAGTTACTATTTCATGTAATTCTTTAGAATAGGATATTTTGATTTTCATTAGAAAGCCATTAAAGTTACAGGGCTTGTTCGTCAAGCAGGATAGTTTCAGGTTCTGGGTGTTTTATTGTGTATGACTTGCAATAAATCCTGTTAGGAATTACATAAGCCAAGATATGTTCTCTAGCGTAATCCCTCTCCTACTCGCATTGTATTCAGTCTACATCCTAAGCTGCCGTTATTTTGATACCAACTTCTATTAATGCTAACATCACATGCTTTTCTAGATTCATGAGAGCATAAAGGAACGAGGAGATCATACTAAGGGGACAAAGCCACACACAACCAGAATTCGTCACTGTTCTACAAAATTCAAGTTCAAACTTTCAAAGTTGTAGTTAAAACATATCAAATAGAGTAGTCAATCATTTCATTTCATCTCACTTTCGATATTACCAGGGCAGATGTGGAGATTGATAGTTTCTGAGAAACTATGACTCACTCCTCACTTCTGAGGTAGGATTGAGAGTCTTTCAAATAGATTAGATCAGTTATCTGGTTATTTAGAATAGATTTACAACTGCACAAGCAAGTAGCTATACTCGTCTGATTTGTTTGTTTTAATTTCGTTGTTAGTTTAGTTGTTGATTTCTAGATATTTTATATAATTTCTCTTTCAATTATGTTCAAATAGTTCATCAAAAATACAAAAAATAGAGAAGTTATATATGTCGTAGATATACTTTACATAGTTAATTTTACTCTACTACAGTTAGATTTACATTGTTTCTTTTGCATGATAATCATGGGACCTAGAGAGCCCAGAGAATACGTATTCGAGCCAATCGTGCCTCAACCCAATCTTGTTACAGCAATAGCTAATATAGATCAGAATCTTAGAATCCAAGTCTTCCGAGCAACAACAGACTTATAATAGATCAGCTCACAGTGAAGAGGGTTAAACATAGAAGATGACCAAGCACACACATTCTGGTCAAACCAGCCAAACTACAAATTACCCTAGATAAAAATCCACATGACTATAGAAGGGCTTGAAAGAGAGAAAATGTTCAGTTGTGACCCTTTGGTACCACAGCTAGACGTAGGATACATTCTCACTGATATAGACACTAGCTTAAGAATTCAGGTTGTCAGAACGCCTGTAAGGTACTCTGACAAGATTGCACAACTTGTAGTTCTAAACATAGAGGCCGAAAAGGCATATGACTATTGGATACTAGGGATTAGGGACTGATTCTACACATGACCATAGTAAGTCCAAAAAAACTATGAATCTACGGTTGTGATCGACAAATCTGACAACCCAATGAGTGCACAGGTCAATCCAACGTTGACGTTGGCTTACGCATATTAGTATTTAGATCCACTCCACTTCCACCTATCATCATCACATAGTTATCCTTATTGGATATAATAGTTAACAAAGCTAAGAATTTCTCAACTAGACCAGAGAATCACCCGTAGAGTACACTATATCCATCATCCATCCTATGACCCTATCTGGAGATATACATGAAAGAATTCTGGGTCATTTTCCCTATATCCCACAACCTATAGACTGGATTATGCTAGATCTCGATATTGATTGGAGCCTTCGAGCAGTCATCCTCGTTGACCAATCTATCATGCCAGTTCAGGTTAGGAAGGCCTTCTTTGCCTTAGATTCACAAATTCCACTATTGCGTGTCGAAGACATAAGATTACCTAACTAGCTTGTCTGCATCCCAGCATAGTCCATCCCTACTAGCTGTCTCGGCATGGCCTCGGGAGTTCGGGTGTGAGGAAGAGTTAATTTTAGATTTCCATGCTCACTTGTCACTTTTCCATCGTACAAAATTGTTGAACCCGATGTGAGCAGACAACAATTTCATCTTTTCCACCTCATTAGCCTTCACATCAGCTTCACCAACAAAATTGGTGAACCTGACGTGAACCTGGCGTGAAAGGAATATTTGTTTCACTCTCACCTTTCCCCTTTTAGTGTTTCATTTTCTTCCATCCACCTTCACTCTTTCCCATTATTCTGTGGGTATTTATATACCCCTCAAATATGTCAGGATTCAATGCATATGGTAGACCTCTCCTAGGTCTTGAAGCATATTATGATCAACTGAATAGACATCCATCACCCTCGCTCTCAACATGGGGTGAAAATTATTCAACTAACCAATTGTCAACACAAAATCCACCCCAAGGACATGATATAGTTCTTCTTTCCAAATAGAGGATTTGGATCAGCTCACTCAAACGTAACACCCAGAGCCTTCAGGCTCAGATGCCATGACGTTTACAGGAGAATCTAGTTCATCTCCTCAGGTATTACTTAGACCACAAATTAGTAGACAATCGGATCCATATCAATTTTTAGATGATGAAAATTCAGTACGTTATGTCAGGAATGAACAACACTCTCGGAGTATGTACCCACCTATAAGAAATTTACAAACACAACCCAGGGTCTCATTTCAAGAAAACACCTCCATGACGCTACCTATAGGAAATACCCTCGGGGAAACATGGTAGGGAAATGATCAATTCATAGCAGGGTACCACATGCCTATACAACCTCAGGATATACGACAAATGCCACTAAGGTAAAATACCGTAACTTTGCTAGATGAAGTCATATCAACTTTAGTAGAAAATGTTAGACGGTTAGAGCTTGCTCAAGCAAGTCAAAATTCTCAATTCATGCAAACAGGAAATTCCAATCCTCCACATCATCCTAGCCAAGTAGACCTCCTCATAGGAATATGCATGTTGGGCATGCCTCCTCAATATTCACAACAAATTCCAACTAGAACCACCATTTCTAACACTATTCCGGTGGTGAATATGTTACCTCCCGGTCTAGTACAAAATAATCCATTCCTAAGCAATACTCCTCCATACTTAAACATGTATTCCAAATCACCACAGGGAGATGTATTCTCCTCTCCTGGCATGTTTTCTCAACCACAGGGATTTCCTTATACCCATGCAAACGTATACGTTATGCCGTATCAACAACCCATTCCACCTCCACCCCCTTAGCAGACACCATCAATGGTCGAAACCTATGTGATAGGGACTTATTCAGAATATTTGAAAGAACCCTTAGAATTCACCATATGAAGCGTCATGCTTCTGAGACCACTTCTCGATTTTCCCAAATATAAAGGGGAGGGAGACCCAAACACACATATCAAGGCCTATACCACAACCGTTCGAGAGTTGCTCCCT
The DNA here is from genome assembly GCA_019776745.2 of Taxus chinensis. Lineage (NCBI taxonomy): Eukaryota > Viridiplantae > Streptophyta > Pinopsida > Cupressales > Taxaceae > Taxus > Taxus chinensis. Next base: position 13,190 of record JAHRHJ020003541.1, read on the forward strand.
TGGGATGGGGTTGTTTCCAAAATATTCCCCAAAACCTTAGAGGGCATCACCCTCGATTGGTATTATAGAATACCTGAAGCATCCATCTACTCATTTAAACAACTTGTTTTAGAGTTCATCAAGGCATTCGACATGAAAAAACTATTGAGAACAGGAATCAGGGAGTTCTTGCACATTAAACAAGAACACAATGAATATGTTGCTCACTTCATCCAAAGATGCCATACAGTCCTTTATTCTTCGGCAAGTGCTCCAAATATGGACCAAATGGAACTATGTGATATATTCCTTCATTCTCTCAGTAGAGAGGTAAAGGAATAAGTCTATAAGTTGTGAATAAGGACTTACGATGAAGTACTTGAGAGCACTCTCTGAATAGATCAAGTGGCAATAGATAGCGGTCACAAGATGTATGGAACAAATGGGAGGATAATCACTCCCATCTAGAATACTATGAATTATCCTACTACCACAAACGTCAATCAAGGACCTAAGATCCTTAAAAAAAATCATGGCGTAACCATAGATGGAGTAACTGACCAAGCTAAAAAAGCCAATGTTGTAAATACTCCACCGTCGATTAATAATCATGAAACAACAACTTTACCCCAAAAATAAATTCAGTGGATTTTAGTCATCCACAACAACAACAAAAAATGCGGATCCAGACACAGGGTCCAAACCAAAACTCAACTGGATATCAAAACTAGAACCAAAACCAAAAACAACCAATGCAAAAATTTAATCCTAATAGGCAACAGTTTGAGCAGAGTTTTGGACCACAATATGTACCAAACCAGTAACCTAGGAATTACAATCCCAATTTGTATTGTGGTTTCCACAAAATTAAAGGCCACGAAACTAGGAATTTCCGTGATTATAATAAGTTCATGCAACGCTTTCCAGAGGAACAAAGACAACTTTTCATATATATATTCTTGGCAGACCCCGCATCACCAGTGCCAAATACTTTTACAAGGGTAGTTTTCCCTCAAAACGCACCCCTCAAGATCTTCAACAATCCGCTCCCAAATCACAATAACAATAAATTAAATTCAAATGGTACGAACAAGAGTGTAATGACAGGAAACAATGACCATGAAGCCTCAACTTCACTAAACCCACTAGTTACACCACAATTAGCGAGTCATCCATGACCCAAGATAGTCAGTTTAGTGGAGTTAGACACCAAACTACATGTAGAAGCTGTAACAAGGACACGAGAGTATTCCTCTCAGAAAAATCCAAGTTATCCACTAGAGACAGATAAAATCCAACAAATATTAGTAAAACCCATAGGTACCTATGATTTAATTAATGACCTAACAAAAACCTTCTCTCACATCTCCTTTTTGGACTTACTGAAGAAATATCCTGCCCACAAGACTGCTCTTTTAGAAGCATCAGGTTTAGGTAATTTAATTAACATCACTCCACCTCCCAAAACACAGGTAAACCATATAGACTTTGATATCCACCCTCCGAGGCAGCCAGATAGGGATACCGAGTTTATATTCAAAATAAACAAAATGCCAATAGACGCTGAGATTGCACGCAGAGGTGATCCAGCCTTACATTTGCAAGTGTGGGTTTATAACAATTACATTAAACGTGCAATGGTTGACAATGGGCCAATAGTTAACATAGTCCCCTTGTCTTTCCTTAAAAAACTAGGGTATGGAGAAACAAATTGTTCCATGACTTGGAATACACTAAGAGGCTATGATAGCCTTAAGGCCACTTCGATTGGAACTATAATACTACCAGTCACCTTAGGACCTAAAAAAATATTGATTGAGTTTTATATTATAGATTGGGAAACCAACTATAATATGATCCTTGATCGACCATGGATACACCGTGTGAAGGCAATCCCTTCTACGTTATTTCAAGAAGTAAGATTCTTGCATTTAGGAAAGATATTCATAGCCAAAGGTGATCCAAAACCATTTGATATACACCTAGCTGACTTAAATAAAATCCCTGGCTTTCACTCTGAGTTTGAACTCCCAATAAACCAACTCAATAAACCAACTAAACTAGAAGAAAGTTTGGTACCTACAACAGAACTAGAAACTATGAGCCTAATCAAGAATTTCCCAGCCCTCAAGGATGAGGCTAACATTGTCGAAACAATATCATTAGGAACTATCACAAAGATTGTCGAATTGCTAGAACAAGATCTACCAATTTTCTTACCATTTGATTCTGTAGGCATGGGATATACCCTAGGTGTTGGTTCTCTTCCCACAGAGGATCTCTATATGGTAGAAGTAACAAAAACCAAAAAAGTTGACGTAGCAAATGTCCCAACATCCATCTTCCCAACTAAATATTGGAATCTCCATTTCGATGGAGCTAGATGTCGTTATGGGGCTGGGGCAGGTGTGATCTTTACTTCACCCAAATGAAAGATCTTACCATTCACCTTTAAATTAAACTTTGAATGTACAAACAATGGCAATGAGTATGATGCCCTCCTCCTTAGTCTCATCATAGCCAAGAGGTTCAGGGTTGACAACATCAGAGTATTAGGAGACTCGTAATTAGTAGCAAACCAAGTCTCTGAGGTGTATGAGACTAGAGCTGAACACTTACAGCTCTACAAAATAGCAGTATTAAATTTGAACAAAGAATTTGAATTCATATCAATTGAAGCACCGCAAGAACAAAATCTTCTTGTAGATTCGATAGCAACCTTAGCTTCACGTTTCACTCCAAGAAGTGAGTTAGAGGAAATCTGTTTCATAGTATCCCTTCGCATTGAACCATTAGTGAAGAAAGTGTCAAACCCACTTTTAACGAACATAGATAAGAACAAATCTACTAGCATGGATCACATTAAGAGTGATAGAGCTACTCTTGATTACTTAAATGTCTATGTAGTGTTACATCTCACCCATCACGTGGAATATTTTTCCTTAATCCCACATTAATCTTCCTACTTTGGGAATCCCATGATAGAGCTTCTCCCACAAAAATAACTCAACATATATGTGGTAGAAAATGGAGAAGATCTAGAACTACCTCCAGCCCTGCCTGAATTTGAAGAAGGTAACACTTCTTTAATCAAAGAAATGATTGACATTAACATCGGAACAGAGGATGAACCAAAAATCTTAAAACTAGGATCTTTGTTAACTCCAGAAGAGATAGAAATACACACTTGAATCCTCAAAAAACATCAGAAGGCTTTTGCATTTAATTATAAAGAAATGATGGGGGTTACACCACACATCGTGGTACATAACCTTGTCACCAAATCAGATGCAAAGCCAATTAAACAAAAATTGAGACCAATGAAACCCAAGGTATCCCTCATGGTGAAAGAAGAAGTAATGAAACTCCTCGAAGTAGGATTCATCAAGCCAGTTGATTATTATCAGTGGATATCTAATATCGTTCCCGTTCTAAAAAATAATGATAAGATACGCATTTGCATAGATTGATGAGACATTAACAAAGTGTTCCCGAAGGATGACTTCCCATTACCATCCATTGACGTCATCATTGACGCAACAACTAGGTTTGAGTCTCTCATGGATGGATTCTCAGGATACAATCAAATTAGAATATATGAACAAGACGAAGCCAAAACCACATTTATAACTCCTTGGGGAACTTATTTCTTTGTTGTTATGCCATTCGGTCTCAAGAACGCTGGTGCTACATACCAGCGGGACATGACATATATATTTTATGATCTTATTCAAAAAATTGTGGAATCTTACGTAGATGACTTGTTGGCCAAAGCCAAGACACGCTGTGATCACCCGGAAGTGCTCCACATCATTCTTTCACGTTTGATAGAATACAGAGTCACACTAAACCTAGAAAAATGTGTATTTGGTGTGATAGGGGGGGAAGCTCCTAGGTTACATTATATCGTCACGAGGGATTGATGTAGACCCAGCTAAAATTTGGGCTATTCTCGAAATGATCCCACAGTCGGATGAATATGGAATCAGGTCATTTCTTGGGAAACTTAGTACAATATGAAGATTCATCCTAGATTTAAGATTTTCCATTCATCCAATCAACAATCTAATCAAGAAAGAGTATAGTATTGATTGGACCAAAGACTACAATAAGGATTTTGAAGCAGTTAAGCATTTCTTGTTGTCACCACCTATGGTAATGCCTCCTAAGCCAGACCGTCCTTTAATCTTATATTCTCGAACTACCAATATCTCGCTAGCCTGCATGTTGGATCAAGAAGATGATGACAAGAGAGAACATGTGATCTATTTTATTAGCCAAACATTACTTGATTATGCGACACGTTATATGCAAGCAGAGCAAGAATGCCTCACCATAGTCTTCATAACCAAATGCTTAAGACATTACATGCTAAATCAAGAAACAAGGGTCATTGTAAAAATAGACCATTTACGAACCTTCCTCACATAAGGATCCTTGTCTAAAAAGGTTGGACGCTTTATAACCTTAATGGGTGAATTCAAATTAATGTTTGTAAATCAAAATTCCATTAAGGGACAAATCATTATGGATTGGTTAGCTAATAACCCATTATATGGAGGCGATCTAGTAGATCTCGACTTTCTTGATGAATGCATATACTACGTCGAAACTAGACCTCCCATCTCTAAATGTCCTTGGTATATAGATATTATTAATTATATCATGGGTTATACATATCCAAAAGGTGCTACACCATAACAAAGAAGGTGGTTACACATTATCGTAGCCAAATATATTATTATAGAACAAGTGCTCTATCATAAGGCCTTTGATGGAATGCTTCTAAGTTATGTTGACACAAAAGAATCCAGGAAGATTCTCTACGAATCTCATAGTGCAATATATGGAGGCCACTTCGGTTGTCATGCCACCACTCACAAAATACACCGAATGGGCTATTTCTAGCCCACTCTAAAACACGACCCAGTAGATTTTTTACGTAGGTGTCATAAATGCCAAGAATTTTCCCATGAGATTCACATGCCGGCACAAGCTCTACAACCAATCGCTACTCCATGACCCTTTTCTACGTGGGGCCTAGATTTGATAGGGAAATTATCTCCCTTGTCTATAGATGGTCATAACTTCATAATCACGGCCACTGAATATTTTACCAAATGGGTAGAGGTTATGCCTCTCACCACTGTACCAGGTTCCGTGATCACCAAGTTCATTATGAACTAGATCATCTACAGGTACGATGTCCCACAAATGATTATCTCAGATAATGGCACTAATTTTAAGAATGATGAATTCCATGAGCTATGCAGTAAATTTAAAATAAACCATCATACAGCGTCCCTGTATTACGCTCAAGCCAATGGATAGGCTGAAGCAACAAACAAGACATTAAAAGCTATTCTCCTTAAAATGGTAAAAGATAATAAATGAGATTGGAATTTAAAGTTATACCTAGCCTTGTGGGCCTACTAAACCTCAATAAGAACACCAACAAGAGAAAATCCTTTCTCACTTGTATTTAGAGCAGAAGTAATTCTCCCACTTGAGGTTGAAATACCCAGTCTCTGCATCTCATTACAAGGGATTCTGGATGAAGGAGCTTATAGAGAAGCACATCTCTCCTAACTAGAAAGCCTAGATGAGACTAGGTTAGATTCTAAACAATGGCATAGAGTCTATGCTGACCGGATGTGCTAGCAGTATAACAAAAATTTCTATGAATGAGATATATATGAAGGAGATCTAGTTCTAAGACTAGAAAACCAGATTGATAAAAAGACCGGCGAAGGAAGGAAATTCTGGCCCAAATGGTTGGGCCCATACCGAGTCACAAAATACTATGGAAATAGTGCATATCTCTTATGTACACTGGACGGTGAGGAGATTGGTGAAACTATCAATTCCCTACACCTTAAATGATTTTATGCATAAGAAACTAGCACTATTTTTATAATTATATCTACATTGCATCTTCATATAGCTAGGTTCATTTTGTCCGCTTGTTTCATACAATTTTGTGATCAAGGAGCTTATTCTCCAAGAAATTCATTACAAACTTTTGATGGTATTGGCATTATCTTTCCAATCATACTTCTCCAATTTATAACGTCATCACCTACTTCAGAATCATTTCATCCATATAAAGCTAGATATGAAAAAATCTTAACGATAACCATACCAAGGTCTACATGCTTGTTCTCACTTTTGGTTTCTTCCTTGGATAGGTGTCTTGCCTATGGTCTGTTCTAGAAGCTTCATAGTGTCACGTCTATCCCATATGTACATCTCTTTGGAAATAAGAACATAATGACATTTTGCTCAAATAAACAAGTCAAATATAGATCAAACAACAAATTTTATTTTTACACATTTCCTTTCCCTACCAACCTTTGGTGATGAGCTTGCATCTCTTACTAGTGATGTACGGTTGGGAAAGAATGGGAATTCCCTTACTCACCTGTACCTTGTCCATGGTGATAAGCCCATGCTTCTTACTAGTAGCATGGGGAAAGGTGTGGGGGGTCCTCTTGACAATAAATGTTGAAGGTCATAAGCAAACAATTCAAATGAACCTTTGAAATATTGAGTAAAAAACAAATAAAGTAGATGTCCAAAATTCCAAGAGAGCTCAAAACCCTAAAAACCAGATTTTGTCTACCATGTGGCCATCTACGGATATAAGTCTAGATAAACCGCAAAGCAAGTAACATTCTAAACTATGGAGTCACTTGAGTAGAGTAGGTTTGTAGCATCCTAATTTGGTTCTGCCAAATCTTTTTCTATCTCTCATCACTATCATTCAACAAATTTCATAGCTTGTGCCCTTTCTAGCTCTCGGTGATGAGCCCTCGCATCTTACTAGTTGTGTGGAGTTAGGAGTGGGGCAAGTTCATCTGCTCATCATACCAGTTTATCATCTCATTTTATCAAAACAAATATGAAGTACCAAAAATTTCTTATAAAAACTAAAGTTCAAGATCACATTGTGTCTACATTATCATATATTAGCATCACAAAATACAAAAAGCAAGAAAGAACTTGTATATTTTGTTCTCCACTGCATACATTTTGAAAAGCATATAAAAACAACATTATAGTTTACATGTCGAAATGAATCACAAAAACATAGATACCAAGAATCTGATCCAAAAATTATACATATATATATATATATTTATATATATATATATATATATATATATATATAATCAACGTTTCCTGTACAATTCCATCATGCGGCTAAGCATGGTCAAAATGCTCAAAGAGCTCAGGAAATACAAAATACATCATACAAATAATCTAAGAGAGCCAAGTGGCTTCTCAACCCCTATGAGATCCCTCCAAAGGTGTACGCCCATGTCTAGGACTCTGGCTACGCTAGCACTCTGAGTGCACAGAGGGCTCACGATCCCAAGGAGCAGTTGCGGCCTCACCATGAGAGTGACTCCTCATCAGGCACTCTGTTGTCCTGTATCTTGCCAACTTGGTATGGAAGGGTAGACACCATCCTGGCCACATGCCAGACAGGGGAAAAAATGTCGGTATGCCTACCGGCTGCTGAGGGCTCCCCTGCATCCATGGATAACTCTGCATGGGTCTTCTCCATGGGGATCATCAGGGTATCAGTGCATACCTAGCGAATCAGGTCTTTCCACTCGTCAGTAGTCTCTACAAGAAAAGGACAAAAAAATTAGAAATACTCAAAATATAAAAACAAAATTAAACAAAAGGAGAGATAACAACTAAGACAATCATAGCTAAAAAAAAAACATTAAAGAGAAGGATGATAACTCACTCGGATCTCTGGGCCTCCAAGATGGATCCCTAGGGTCAGCACCTACCACAGATGCCACCACTAATTGGTGCACTCCTCCTATGCCTAGGCCCACATAACATCCTACTATGGACTCATCCTCTGTGCCCAAGCCCTAAGAAAGTGGCTCCTCTGAAGCTAGGGTCACCCTCTCCATACTCTGCTCCACCCTCTCCGCCTGTAAGATATCCTGAGTGTCATGCCACTCAGGATCGCTGTCCTCCTCTCCACCCAACTCACTGACCTCAGCCTTGGTCTCCTCCTCCATCTCTCCCCCTGTGAACTCCTCAGACTCAGAGTCTATATCAATGGGGTCATCACTGCTGTGGGTGGGACCGGTGGCAATCTGAAGTAAGGGTGCCTGAGGAGCACCAGATCTCCCTCGAGTGCGTACTACCCTACTAGCTGCAATGGGGACACTAGGGATAACAACTATCCAACCCTGGCCTCTAGGACGTCCTCTAGTCTCCCAGACTAATCTGTATACTGGCACCACTGGGGTAAGCATACCCATGTAAGGAAGGCAAAACTGCTGAAGGCACTCGACTAAAAGGATGTATCTCCACCCTCCCCGTCCTGTCCACAAGCTACCCTGTGGTGGAGCAAGAGATCAAAGTAAGAGCCTCCTCACCCCCATAACCCTGCCATGGCCTGATAGGGTGTGGCCTCCATGTCATCAGTGGTCAAGGAGGTGACTGGCTGGTGGGGTGCTCTGAGCACCGACATATCTATCCATCTGGCTACCCTCACGGCTTCGGGATCTGCCACCTCTACACCTCTCCCATAGGGGATGAAACACTCATAGACCCAACTCATAACTAGGGTCAGATGGCTCAAGGACTGCCCCTATAAATGAACCACCTGGTACAGATCATGATAAGTGGTCCCAAGAATGTCGGCTCCCCAGGAATAAATCCGGCCATGTCCCTCAATCTGTGCAATGATGGGGGACCAGCAATAAAGTAAAGTGTCTCCTCCCTTGTCCCCAATCAATCTCAAGGAAAGGATCCCCATAATGGCCTGGTGAATCAAGGGGATAGGTAGGCTAGGAATAGATCAGACCCTCACCCCCTTCTTTGAACTAGTGGAGATAACTGTGTCTCCCATATATGAAGCCCACTGTGCTATCTGAGCCCGTGAACCTGCTGTCTCAAGTGTGAGTCATCTCCTGATGATTGGGACCCCCAAGATGTGGTAAACATCCTCCAAAGTGATGGTCCACTCACCTCTGACTCCTGGAAATCAGAAAGTGTTCTGATCATCATCCCAATATGAAAACAAGTCACAAAGTATGTGACTAGAAGGTGCAACATGCGGGACCCGTGATATGCGCAATATACCGGCCCTCTGAAGAGTGTCCTGCTCATCCTGAGAAAGGGCATCCAATACTGCCAGAAGCCAATCACACACTCTCTCTCTCTTGGCTCCATCGGATATACTCCTCCTTCACCTGCATACACCCAAAAGCACACAAAAACGGAGTAAGTATTAAAACGACATTAGAAAAATCATGAAAACATATAAGAATGCTAGAAACACAAAAAAGAATTCAAATAAGTGTTGTTTATGCATTCTGTGAAGGACCGCCACCCTGAGTAGGTGTAGTGGTTCTATAATCACTGCCTTAAAGGAAGCGGTCTTGTAACCACCACCCTGATCAGGGTGGCGGTTGTGTAACCACCACCCTGCTCAGGGTGGTGGTCATGTCCCAAATTTCCATGTGGGTCATGTGCCCTAAAAATGCCTAAAAACAAAAAATAAAGACTATTTTGACCAAAACAAAGCCTACCCATTAGGCACCCCCCTAAGTGACCCTATTAAAACTGACATTTTCAAAAATAATCCCCCCATGACAAAGATTTCACCATTTTAACATTTTGGGGATAAAAATGGTAAATCGAGAAAAACTAACTTGTGATCTCATGGGTCGGTGTTCCGCTCGTGGAGGCATGATCACAATCTCGTCCCGAATGTTTTGACTATACTCTCATCAGAAAACCGTCACCGTGGGTCCCAGAGCTCAAAATCAATCAAATCGACACATGCAAATGAATAGGAAAATGGGCCCACTTTTACATATATAGCATCCTGACTTGTTTTGAATGCCCCTTTTTCACAGGTTTGGAGCACCGACGGAGGTAAGTTCTTATCCCCACACAAATGGTACATCCTCATTTCATATTATTTTAGTATTTATTTTTCGATCTGTTTTGTCTATCTGCACTTGATTCCTCTTTTCATTTTGCAGGTGGCAGGAATCTCGGAGGGTGTCATTTCAACACACGAGCGTATCAGGTATAATTTCTTACTTCCCATTTTGGGACTGCCATACTTGGACCCACCATTTTACGCCTCTTCATGGCTAAAACACTTCTCCGAGGGGGCAATATGTACGTACCCAAAATTGTAGGGTGCTGCACCGTTGGAACAACATTACACGTGCCCCAATGATGATACAGGTCTCCTTGCAAGGTTTTCAAGATCTAAAAAATCTCTCCAAGTATGCGTTAACATCCCACATGCCCTGCTTAGCCCCTGCGTGCTTTTTTTTCTCTTCTCCCCTCCTTTTTCTTTGTGTTTTGATCTTCAGTGATGAAACCACCACCCTGCCTGGGCGGCGGTCTCGTGACCACTGCACCTAGGCAGGGTGGCAGTCCTTCACCTTGCTCAGCGTTTTCTTCACAGAATGTTCTTTTTAACGTGACTCACGTAAAAATTCAACGTTTACCAGCTTTTTTCACCTGCCTTTTCTTGTATTTATGATTTTGGTTCCCTAGAATAGTGTTTTTGACATTGTTTATGGTTAAAGAGTTCAATTTGGTTTTCACCTTTGGGTAAATGGGAATTCTATAAATAGTTGGCTTGTGCTCAAGCAAATGGCCCCTCAAATTTTCCTCTCAATTTCTCATTTCAATAGCTTAGCCTTTCAATTTTGCTTAGGATTCATAGTTTCATTTGTTGTATGCATGGTTAGTGTTGTTTAGCTGTTAGGAAGCCACATAATCTTCTTGTGCTAGTGTAGTTACTATTTCATGCAATTCATTGGAATAGGATAGTTTGATTTTCAGTAGGAAGCCATTAAAGTTACAGGTCTTGTTCATCAAGCAGGATAGTTTCAGGTTCTGGATGTTTTATGTTGTATGACTCGCAATAAATCCCACTAGGAATTTCATAAGCCAAGCTCTGTTCTCTTGCGCTATCCCTCTCCTACTCGCATTGTATTCAGTCTGCATCCTAAGCTGCCATTATTTCGATACCAACTTCTGTTGATGCTAACATCACATGCTTTTCTAGATTCACGTGAGCACAAAGGAATGAGGAGATCATACTGAGGGGACAAAGCCACACACAACCAGGATTCGCCACTGTTCTGAAAAATCCAGGTTCAAGATTTCAAAGTTCTAGTTAAAACATATCAAATAGAGTAGTCAATCATTTCATTTCAGTTAATCTCACTTTCGATATTGCCAGGGAAGTTGTGGGGATTGATAGTTTCTGAGAAACTATGATTCACTCCTCACTTCTGAGGTAGGATCGAGAGTCTTTCAAATAGATTAGATCAGTTATCTGGTTATTTAGAATAGATTTACAATTGCACAGGCAAGTAGCTATACTCGGCTGCTTTGTTTGTTTTAATTTCGTTATTAGTTTAGTTGTTAATTTCTAGATATTTTAAATAATTGCTCTTTCAATTTTGTTCAATAGTTCATCAAAAATACAAAAATAAAGAAGTTATATATGCCATAGATATACTTTACATAGTTAATTTTACTCTGCTACAGTTAGATTTACATTGTTTCTTTTGCATGACAATCACGGGACCTAGAGAGCCCAGAGAATACGTATTCGAGCCAATCGTGCCTCAACCCAATCTTGTTACAGCAATAGCTGATATAGATCAGAATCTTAGAATCCAAGTCTTCTGAACAACAATAGACTTACAACAGATCAGCTCATAGTTAAGAGGGTTAAACATAGAAGACAACCAAGCACACACATTCTGGTCAAACCAGCCAAACTACAGATTACCCTAGATAAAAATCCACATGACTGTAGAAGGGCTTGAAAGAGAGAAAACATTTGGTTGTGACCCTTTGGTCCCACAGCCAGACGCAGGAGACATTCTCACTGATATAGACACTAGCTTAAGAATTCAGGTTGCCAGAATGCCTGTAAGGTACTCTGAGAAGATTGCACAACTTGTAGTTCTAAACATAGAGGCTGAAAAGGCATACGACTATTGGATACTAGGGATTAGGGACTGATTCCACACATGACCATAGCAGGTCCACAACAACCACGAATCTACGGTTGTGATCCACAAATCCCACAACCCAACGAGTCCACAGGTCAATCAGACGTTGACGCTGGCTTATGCACATTAGTATTTAGATCCACTCCACTTCTACCTATCATCATCACACAGTTATCCTTGTTGGATATAGCAGCTAACAAAGCTAAGGATTTCTGGACTAGACCAGGAGAATCACCCGTAGAGTCCACTATATCCATCATCCATCCTATGACCCTATCTGGAGATATACACGAAACAATCCCAGGTCATTTTCCCCATATCCCACAACCTATAGACCGGATTATGCCAGAGCTCGATATTGATTGGAGCCTTCGAGCAGTCATCCTCGCTGACCGATCTATCATGCCAGTTCAGGTTAGGAGGGCCTTCTTTGCCTTAGATTCGCAGATTCCATTAGTGCATGTCGAAGACATAAGATTACCTAACTAGCTTGTCTTCATCCCACGCATAGTCCATCCCCACCGGCTATCTCGGCATGACCTTGGGAGGTCGGGTGTGAGGAAGAGTTACTTGTAGATTCCCATGCTCGCTTGTCACTTTTCCGGCGTACAGCTCCACCTTACTTTAATTTGAAAGGCCAGGTTAAGCCCCGACCCTTCATAAATGATAAATTAAAAAATAGACTGCCCTTCAAGGTGGGCATTACATTTGGTATCAGAGAAGAGGTTCGCACATGCGGACACTCTGGGTAATAATTATAAATATTAACGATAATTTTAATAACATTAAAAGATTTAAATAAATGAATAAAATAATTGAAAAATTTCCGCAACCAATTAATAACTTCTTTGCTCACCTTGTGCACAGGATGGCACCTAAGAGGGGACGATCATCTAGAGGCTTGGGGCGTAGTGCACCTACGTGGGAGCCACCGACACCTGAATTTGGGCCTCACATATTAGAGGTCCTGCATCAGCTGATAGGTGTTGTGGAGCAACGTCTTCCACCACCACAGGAGGCAAGAGAGGAGATTCCATTAGGAGACGAGGAACCGATAGGTGAGGAAGCACATTCAGAGTCGCCAGATCACGATACACCGAGGCAGGAGAGGTCACTTATAGCCCTTCCGTTCATCATGAGAGGGTAGCCTCATACCATCGTAGCCACTCACACAGTCTCGAGGGACCATTTGGGGATAGGTGACCCCTCTAACCTATTGGACTACATTGCCAGGATTAGAGATACAGGTAGTGTGATTAGGGATCTCCTTCACTTGTAGCCACCCACCTACACTGGCTCTACAGATGGCTTTGGGGTTGAGTCATGGCTCCTTAGCTTGGATAGTTGCTTTGGCTTGCACTCTTATGAGAACAATGTCAAGGCAAGGTTCGCCATACACCTCCTCCGAGACGCAGCAGGCATTTGGTGGAGGAATGAGGAGCGGAAGCTCTATCTAACTCGAGAGACAGTGACCTGGGAGATGTTCGAGGAGTGATTCAGGGATTTCTATATGTTAGAGCATTTTGTGCAGAAGAGGATCAATGAGTTTCATGACTTACGACAAGGATTTGGCATAGTAGCCCAGTATGAGAGCAGATTTCTGGATCTTCTACAGTATGTGGACTGCCTACAAGATGAGAAATTACAAGTTAGCAGGTTTATTCGAGGCCTTAATGCAGATATAGCAGGAGCAGTTAGGATGTTATCTCCTCCCACACTTGAGAAGGCCGTTGAGAAGGCCTACTTAGCTAAGGAGAATAGGACCAAGGCACAGGAGCACCAAGATAGAAACAAGAGCAAGTTTCAGGAGAGGATACAGGCCTTTCAGAGTCAGAGGTCATGGGGTATAGCACCACCCCCTAGAGGAGGATTTTAGCCTCCGCCAATTAGCCACGAGGGCTCCACCACACCCGCAAACAACAGACACAGTAAAGTAGGACACCCGTAGTAAGGGCTAGACAGACATAGGGTTTTCAGAGAGGTGGTTCTAGAGGTAGTTTTGGTGGAGCCAGGGATAGGAGGTAGGGTGCTTAGCAAGCATAGCCATCTCACATGTAGCAGTCTGCTAGGGTTGGACCAGTAGGATCAGTACACCAGAGTACAGGAGGGACCCCATCTCATAGGGGTACAGGAGGATGTTTCATTTGTGGATCTCCTGATCACTATGTGTGTATGTGCCCGCACAAACCCAATACCATGGATGCATAAAGAGCCGCTAGATCTGAGTAGATGGTGGGTGACGTGGGATGTGCCCATCATGTATATGCAGCAGTTGACAACTGCCAGGCTGAGCATCAGGCCACAGTCATTGAGATGATAGGTACTATCAGGGGTATTTTTGTCTCAGTACTTTTTGATTCAGGTGCTTCAGATTCTTTTATATCACCTTCTATAGTGGACCAGTGTGGGCTAGTGGTGGCTAGGCAACCAGATAGTTGGCAGGTTGAGTTGGCCTCTAGGGCCAAACTCACCATGGACTCATATGTGGAGAGTTGCGTACTTGATTTAGGAGTCTTCTCCACTACACTTGACCTCCGAGTTATTCCTCTAGGATCATATCAGGTAGTTTTGGGTATGGATTGGCTCAAGGCTCATCGAGCCAAGGTGGATTGCAGAAATAAGGTCATTGAGTGTCAGGATGATCTTGGTAGTTAGTTGTGATTTCAGGGATGAAGAGGCCTATCTCCTTGCGCATGATCTCGGCTAAGCAACTCAAGTGGAGCATGTGTAAGGGTTGTCAGTTATTTTCTATCACCATCAGTGATCAATCAGAGAGCACTCTAGAGCACTCACCCTTAGATGATCATGTAGTTTTGAGGGAGTATGCAGATGTGTTTCCAGGTGAGCTTCTAGGGATACCACCCCACAGAGAGGTGGATTTCACCATTGATTTAGTACCTAGATCTGCACCAGTTTCTAGGGCACCCTATCGGATGATGACTCCAGAGCTTCATGAGCTCAAGATTCAGTTAGAGGAGTTGTTAGATAAGGGTCTCATTCACCCTAGTGTATCACCTTTTGGAGCACCAGTCATATTTGTGAAGAATAAGTATGGTTCTCTCAGGCTTTGTGTTGACTTCAGGCAGCTCAACAAAGTCACAATAAAGAACCGTTATCCACTCCCTAGGATTGATGACTTGTTTGATCAGATGTGGGGAGTGAGAGTGTTCTCCAAAATTGATCTCAAGTCAGGGTATCATCAGTTGCACATTTCAGATGCAGACATTCATAAGACAGTGTTTCACACACGTTATGGGCATTATGAGTTCACATTTGTTCCATTGTGTTTGACTAATGCCCCATCTATCTTCATGAGCCTCATGAATGGAGTATTCAGGACATTTCTGGATCACTTTGTTTTAGTTTTCCTTGATGACATATTGATTTATTCTCATTCCGAGGAGGAACACGAGGAGCATTTGAGACAGGTACTTCAGGTTTTGAGAGAGCAGAAGTTGTATGGGAACTTGGAAAAATGTAGCTTCTTTCAGAAAGAGATTCAGTACTTGGGTCATATCATATCAGGCGAGGGTATCTCAGTAGATCCCTCTAAGATACAGGCTATCATGGACTGGCTAGCACCCACATCAGTTACTGAGGTGAGGAGTTTCATGGGTTTAGCAGGGTATTACCGCAGGTTTGTACAGGACTTTTCTAGGATTGCTCACCCTATCACTTCTCTTCAGAGAAAAGGGAAGAAGTTTGATTGGTCAGAAAAGTGTGAGAAGGCCTTTCAGTTACTTAAGGAAAGGTTAACCATGGTGCCCATCTTAGCAGTTCCAGACCTGACAGAGGATTTTTGTTTTGTACTGATGCATCACTAGAGGGTTTGGGAGTAGTTCTTATGCAGGAGCATTGGGTTATTACATTTTAAGTTTTGTAAGCTCAAGGACTACGAGCTTAACTAACCTACTCATGACTTGGAGCTTGCAGCAGTTGTTCATGCACTTGTGCATTGGTGACACTTCCTTTTGGGTAGACCTTTCATTTTGAGGACAGATCATCGTAGCTTACAACATATCTTCTCACAGCCAAACCTCAATGCTTGTCAATGGCATTGGATGGAGTTCCTATGTGAGTATGACATGGAGGTGTAGTATATCAAAGGAAAGGAAAATGTTGTTACAGATGCACTTAGTAGACGATGACATGTGCTTACTTCTTTGACACTTCAGTCAGATTTGAGAGGCAGGATTCTTGAGCACCTTCCAGAGAACAGGTTTTATGAGGGAGCTAGACAGATGTTGGAGTCACAGGGTTCATTAGAGGGCAGATATTCTGGGTGTGTTTTAGAGACAGATGGTTTACTTTGGTTCCATAGGCGCATCTACGTGCCTAAGGCCGGTGATCTATGTAGCTTCATCCTTACAGAGGCTCATCGAGCCCCATATGCAGCACATCCAGGAGTGAAGAAAATGCACGCTGATCTAAGGGAGTTATATTATTGGTTCAGGTCTTGACGGGACATAGAAAGATTTTGTTGCACGTTTCCTTGAGTGTCAGAGGGTCAAGGTAGAGCATTCTCATCCTGCATAGGACTCTTACATCCTCATGATATTCCTGAGTGGAAATGGGATGTGATCTCCATGGATTTCATAGTCTGACTTCCTATGTCTTCTTATCATCATGATGCCATTATGGTCACCATGGATAAGTTGACCAAGGTTGCACACTTTTCGCCAACCAAGGTCACCTATAATGCACAGGCCATTGCCAAAGTATTTATGGAGGACATTGTTAGGTTGCATGGGATTCCGAAGACCATCATCAATGACAGGGATACCATCTACACTTCAGTTTTCTAGACTTCCTTTCAGACTGCTCTGGGTACTTAGATTAATTTCAGTTCAGCTTATCATCCAGAGATAGATGGACAGACAGAGAGGGTTAATTAGGTACTGGAGGACATGTTGAGGATGTATGTGATGGACCAGCTAGAAGAAATGGGAAGATTATTTACATTTAGTTGAGTTTTCTTACAACAACAACTATCATAGTTCCATTGGTATGGCTCCTTACCAGGCTTTGTATGGATGACCTTGCAGGACACCTTTGAGTTGGGACAGACTAGATGACAGGATTATTCTGGGACCAACTTATCTATAGGATTTAGAGCAGTAGGTTGTTCTGATTAGACAACATCTTGAGTAGGCTAGAGCACGCCAGAAGGCGTATGCAGACACCAAGAGGATTGATCATCACTTCTCAGTGGGTGACAAGGTCTTCTTGAGAGTTCATCCGCATAAGAGTCCAATCCGCTATGGAAAGGGTTCTAAGCTATCACCTCGTTTTGTGGGGCCTTTTGATATTTTAGAGGTCATCGGTCCAGTTTGCCTACCACCTAGCTTTGCCACCATGCCTTACATGGGCCCATGATGTATTTCATGTTTCTGTACTACGTAGATATGTACCAGATGTTTCTCATGTTTTGGATTGGTCAGCATTACAGGTAGAGGATGGAGGATAGTGGAGACTGGAGCCCATACACATACTGGAGCACTGGAGGTTGGCCCTTTGGGGTCAAGACTTGGACTAGGTTAGAGTGCAGTGGGACCGATATGATGAGACAGTAGCTACCTGGGAGGATGCGACACCTTTGAGGGCTAGATATCCCTATCTCTTTTAGTGACTTCCAGGAGGAAGTCTAATTTTAGTAGAGGGGGATGTAGTGCCCACATTTTTATAGCTCAGTTACTTGTTGCTCATTTCTCATAGACATGTTTTGACAGAGATTTGTTATATTTTGGACATTACATTAGGAGATTTGATCTGATTAGGCATGTATGGACATTTAGGCGTATAGCATCGATTTAGCTTGATTACTATGTTGCTTGCATTATCTTATGATGTCATGGATACTAATTGATATGATGTTGTTTTGGAACGTAGTTATATTGATGGTTACTCAGTTTGTTGCATGTTGAGATTCTATGGATACATGTCATTTTATCATTGTGACTAACTTATGGTGAATTATGTATAGTTGTGCACGTTGTCGCACTTTCGATACCAGAAAGATGAAATGATAGTCTAGAATTCATTGTTATCTTGTTTAGTAGTTGATTTATATTTTATCAGACATGTGCGTTTAATGTGTGCAATGAGTGTGCAGGTGAACAGGTCACAGGAGAACGTGGGACTCAGGCCAGCTACGCAACTTTGCACAAGCAGCCCATGGGCTAAGCCCTAGCCATGTTTATTGCTTGAGGCCTTAGCATTAGAATTATTGTTTTGGGCACCATGGGTGACCCTCATTTGTAATGTAATATGTCTTGTAATTATTAATTTTGCTTAGGGTGTTTTAGTTTGTGTTGTAAACTTGTTTTGGGGAATTAATGACCCCACTTGCATTAAGTTTTGAATTAGATTAATGATGTAATTAATCTAGAGGGTTTATGGTCACATGTGAACCCTTGGGTGGTCCCCACACCCTCTAACCTTGTGCCTAATTTTTCCAAACCCGAAATTGGGTTATTTTGGGCATTTTTAGGGACCCCTTTTTAGTTTGGGAGTTCCCTTAACATAAAAATGAGCCCTTGGACCCTACCTAATAGGTAGGGGGGGCTTATTTCCAAGGCTAGAGGGAGTTTTCCCTCCCTTTTTGCCTCTTGTTTGGTCACATCCATGTAAGGGGTGTGGATTAGAGTGCTTGTTAAAAGTTGCACTAGAATTGTCTTGTTATCATTTAGAGTAATTTGGGAGAAGAGGGCTAAAAGACATTTTACCCTTTCTCTCTTTTGTTTTGGCATCTTTGACCTTGAGGGAGGAGAGGGGTGACACATGTCACCCCCTCATTTGTGAGGATTTTTTTCTTGTTCCTCTTCAAATTCCCCTTCATGGGAAAAGAAGAGAACTTTTTTTGGGAGCTTTTGGCTTGGATGCTTGGGTGATTTGGAGCTAGAGGTTGCTTGGGTCAAGAAGGAGAGAAGTTTGAAGTTGGAAAGCTTTTTGGAGAGCTTTCTTTGAGGTAGGCTCTTAAGCCTTATTGTATGTGTTGTATTCATATTAGTTGTTAGATTGTTTACTTGAAAATGTTGTTGTTGCATGTGGATTTTGGTTATTGTTTGCTTGTTTTACTCCCTCCATCATATGGCATGATGGAGTTTTGGAGTTTGTGGGGGAAGAGAGAGGGATTTTTCCCTCTCAATCCTCATGGCTTGATGGACAAGCCTTGTAGGATTTTAGTGACTCCCCTCAAATGGTTTGAGGTGGGGATGGTGATTCATTTGGCTTGAATCTCTTTCCCCATTCTTGGTAAGGAAACCCCTTTGGGGTTTGAAAATCCTTCCAAGAAGGATTTGGTGAAAGGGAGGAGGAATAAGGAGGGTTTTAATGAAATAGGAGAAATAAGGAGGGTATGGAGATCTTGGTATTGTGCTTATAATTTTGGTTATAACTCTTAGAGAAATCCTCTCCTCTCTTCCCCATTTGTTTTAGAGGTAGAACTTGGGTTCTCCTTTTTTTCACCTTGTAAAATTTGGAGTCTTGTTTGGATTCTTGTCTTATTTTTATGTGGATGTATCATTGTTTGTTCACCCTCATTCTTGTGCAAGTTGTGGTTAGTTTTCCTCTTTCCCATGGGCTTGGGGGAGGCTAGCATGCATCCCAACCTTGGGAAAGGCATGTAATGATGCCTATGGTTGGGTGGAAAAACAAGTTTTTTTCCTCCTTGTTTGGACTTCTTGAAGGCATTTGGATCTCAAGTTGGAGTTGGTGGCATCTTGGCCTCTCTTTGTTCTCTTCATTTTTTGTGTTGAAAGCATTGAAGCTTGTCTCTAAAGTAGGGCTTGTTGGAAGCTTCATTTGTTGTAAAATCTCCCTTTTGTATTTGAAGATTACTTTTAAACTTGAGTAAGATTAAGTTGAGCAATTTTATCCTTGTAAAGGAGCTTTGCATTGTACCTTTCTTGAGTAGTTCCTTGTATCTTGAAGAAACAATGTAAAGTGAGTTTTGAACTTCTTGATAAGAAATCTTGTATTGGATGCTCTTCTTTTGTAAAAATTTGATGTAACTCTTAGTTTGGAATTTGAAGAAAGGATAACCTCATTTGAAAAGCAATTTTGTGAAATCAATGGGTTTTTTGATATAAACTTGTTTAGATTTCATTGAAAAGAACTATTTATTTCCCTTGTAAAGATGTGATTACAAAAAAGGAATTTTATTTCATTGTTTGAAGAATCTTATGTGTTTTACAACAAAAAAAATCTTAACTCTTGTATTGTTTTGTTGGTAACTCTTTAATGCTTGGAGTAAGATTAGTCTTGATTCTTTATTTGAAATAGTTCTATAATGATTTGGAGTTCTTAGTAAGCAAGTCATATTTGATGTAAGTAATCTACATTGAAGATTTTCTTTTAGAAATAAGTTCTTTTATTTTATTTATCTATTTGAGGACCTTCCTTTTAACACAAAATATAAAGTAATTTATTTATTAATTATTTTATCTTGGTAAATTCCTTTGAAAATAAGTATTACATTTTATATTTAAAACTGTATTTTTTGCAAAAATTGTAATAAACTTATACAGTTTTATTATGTGAATGTGTTTTGTACATTTCAAGATAAGAAAAAAGAAAAATATTGTATTTTTGGTTTTATTTAATAAAGTTTGTTGTATCCAAGCATAAAAAAAAGTAGATATATAGATATTTATTTTATATTTTTAACATTTGTAAATAAGAATTTACTATCATCGATTATGGAAATAGTTTGAATCTTAGTTTAAAAGATGCTACTACCTTATTTTTTTTTGTAGGGCATATGTGCACATTGTAAAACATTTTCCTAAAAAAAATATATATGTGATACTTTGTTTATTGCAAAATGAAAATAGACCAACAAATGGAATTAAATCCATTTTCTTCTTTGCTTATATTATTATTATCCAGTAATCAATAAAGTATATATATATATATATATATAGATAGTAGGCTGCAATGAATAATACAAATGTGCAAACACATAATATATTATACAAATAAAACTAATGTTAAATATTGTTTTTTTTAATAAATTCTCAGCAAAACAAGAAAATAATGGTTTGAGGGCCAAACACCTATTGAATAAACATTTTTCCCACCCGGCACCCGCCCTAACAATAAACTAAATTCCTGCACATTAAAAAAAACTGTAAAATAAAATAAGAAGAAAACAATAATATACAATACAATCATAAGGAAAGTGGTGGGGAGGGCCGAACCCCCCCACCCCACCTGTTCACTGCCCCCCCCAGGCCAATGCTAGACTACCACTTCCGCCACTACCCCCTGGACTCCACTGTCCACGACCATGATCCCTCCGATATGTCCTCATGTCCCCTGCGTCCTCCTCCACCCTAGCCGTTTTCCCCAACTCCACACACACATGCGCGCCCCCTGTCACTAGCACGTCATCGCCGCCCTCCAAAATTATGGCCAAACCCCTCTCTCTACAGATCCACCCCCTCCCTTCTCTTCTCTGCAAAAAAAAAAATAAAATAAAGTAAATAAATATACGTATTAAACAGAGAAAAGAAATGTTTAATTGATATTGTATGGATCTTCATCAATACAATGTAAAATTCAATCAAATTCCATAATCCCTCCTCCAACCTGCAAAAGACAAACCCAAACAAAGATGAGAAGAGAAGAATAAAAAGAAGGAAGAACATAAGGAAATCTAGGTCATCTTTAGGGATTTTTCAAAATCAAGGGCTAGAATCAGATTAGATCGAAGGGCCCATGTTTGCTCCTCCACATTTTAAGTTATGAGCATTTTATGAGAGTGAGAAAATAAAATTTAAAGGGGTAAGGGAAAACTAACTAAATAACAAAAGGGAAGATTAAATTTATTTGAAAGATTGTGTAAACTTACTAAAATAGGTGATTTCAATTAATTCTTAGTAAAATGTAATGATCAAGTTGGGATGGGTAAGCGTTTAGACAACTTTGGGAATTAATAATTAATAGGAATTAAATATTAACGAAAAGGTTTAAGTAGAGCATTAGGTTGCACCTTACAAATCTTAAAAATTACCGGCTTCTTGGTCAAAACCTATCTGGTGTCCCGATGCGTTGCATTACTAAACCATTAGATGGATTCATTTAGAGCCCTTGGATCTCAGGTATTAAACCTAACCCTAAACATCCTTATGAAGTGCTCTTATTCATTCCTTTACCCTATTTTCTCATTTTCATTTTGCAAGTTTGCGAGAAGAAGGATAAAAGGAGGCCATGGAAAGTTTGATCAAGCTCAAGGATGGATAAACACATTTTTTTGTTGCTTATTTCTTTTGTAAATCTCTCCTACAGTTTTCTCACATTGTTATTTGCTATTTTGTATTTTATTTGCATTTCACCTATTTGGGTATGGGCATTTTTGCCTCATTTTTAGATCTAGTTAAAGTAAATTTAAATTGGTTTTTTTTACCCTTTTCTTTATACTAAGTGTGATTGAATAATTTTATATTGATAAAATTTAACTTCCATAATTAGAATCTAATGAATCTTGTAGAATGATGTTACAGAGTAATTATAAGCAACCACCAAGTCAATTCCTTCTCCTATGATTTTTTTTGAGTGGTAAAATTACCTTCCCTCTCCCATTAAATTGATTGTTACAATTATATTGAAATTAGGGAAAAATTATATCATGATATCGTTAATCTATTATGTGGTAAATATTAAATAATTTATATTGAATTAAACAATGCAATTACAAGATATATGTATTCTAAATAATGAATAGACAGTTATATGGATGGTCCCGCTTATAGTAAAGTTACTACATAGACAACATTTTTTTATTCTTCAAGTGGATCCGAGTAATTGGATAACTTATTATGTTAATAAATTTTTTAAAGAATGGATTAATTTCCACACATATATACAAGTAAACCCCTAAGTGGGGCAATGATAATAATCCTTATAAAGCCAAGTATGGGGTTAATTTCTTTGATAATATTGGAGACTTAATCGTAATTCTTTGAATTAAAAAATATCCACTATTAGATAAAGGTTGTTTAGCAAGTCATGATGAATTTTTGTATGTGGTCAACATAGTGAAAATCGTGAATGGATACCTAAGCTTGAATTGAAACCCGTACTTTACCAAGTATGTTTAATTCATGATTTATAAAAAAAATAAAACAATCATAGATTTCCTATTTAAAATATTATCGAAATGGGATTTTAATCTTCGTCCCTACCCTAAATTACAAAAAATAACAATTTCCTTTAAAATTTAATATGTTATAAATTTAACTAGTGATTTATTTTGGGATGTAAAATATTTGCTATGACACATACTAACATTTTATTTTATTAGGCCATTTCGAATTGATCTCCCAGAGTTCATTCCTTAAGATGAGTAAATAGGAGGGGTATTGGGATGGTGAGTGGTACTTGTGAGATATTATTTGTGTGTAGTAAAATAGACATTAATATCTTATCTTTTTCCACCCATGCTATCATCACTTCAGTATCCTCTTACAAAAATTTGACACACCTTAAAAATTTAAATCACCTTCACATATGATCTTAAGTGTTTACAGCAATACTACGTCCATCCATTTTAGGACCCTCATGTTAGTATTTGTAATATTATGGTATCAACCATGGTTTATAATGTGTGAAAAATATTTCTAATATCTAATTACATTGATCTAGTCAATTTTATTAGGTAGGAGACTTAATGAATTGAGGTTATGTTTTACTATTTACAAGAATGATTAAAATCATTTTTCATCATGACATCATTACATATCATCCCACATGCACTCACTAATCTTATTGTTAAGATATTAAATATTTTTATTTATAAACGCCTTATACTTAGGAGTCTAGTTTTGGAGCATTAGGTTACTAACATCCATAAAAGTAGGAGCTACACTTGTAAGGTTTATTACACCTTTAAAGTCCCCAAATTATGTCTACTTAGGTATTTTACCTATCCCTCTTGTGATCCACCCATAAAAACCCTCGCATAATGTGTTACTAACCATGGGGTTGTTTAATGTACTAATGGTGTCCTCAAAAGGCAAGTATCCCCAACCATTATCTTTTGTTTATACATATTATGGTTTTTTTATTAAATGATTAATGTATCATGTATATAAACTATGATAAATTAGTAAATTTTTTATTTATTACATTATTGATTTTACCATTTCCTTTATATGTCACTTGGCTTATACAACCCTAGTTATATCATTATCATGATTTTTTTCCTCCTTGTTTAGTATTATAACCTTAGTATAGCTATCTTACATGTGATTTCTTATCATCATTAACCATACAACCTAGGGCCTAATAAGACCTCACCACTTATTATAGGATTAAAATGTAAAACCTTGTGCCTTTGAGAGAGTGTAGATTATTATATTTTAGATTTATGACTCAAAGAATACATAGTTACAATATTGGCTAGTGTGTTGTCCATAGAATGATATTTTTTATATTAGGTAAAAGAGGGTTGAGGGGACCCAACCCCTTATAGTAGAAAGCTCCAAGAATGAGAAAATATTCAATAACATAACATTAAAAACAACTACAGAGTTCCAAAAAAATAAAATCAAACTAACATCAAGTTAACTAACATCATATTAAACCAAAGTACCAACAACAAAAAACCCATAAAAACATAGCACACAAGAAGCTCCATTCAGTTATCCTTTTTCAAAAAAAAATTATCCAGCAAAGTGGCCCATTCTTTAGCCAAGGTCTCTAAGAATTACCCAAGGTTTTCAAATCCATCTTAGAAAGCCCAACCTTCCATTTCTTTTAAGTCTCTTGTTCATCGCACTTCCTGTAGGTGTAGGAAAGCTGGGCTAGAGTATGAAGGTGTTTGATTTTTGTCTTAAAATTCAAAATTCTCTAATTATTTTAATTAATGAAACATTACCTTTAGTTTCTCCACTTCACTATCTAAACCTTAATACCTCTCATTAAGAACCTCAAAACTGTAGCTGATGAGAATCTATGCCACATCTTCCACTTTCATTTTCATTGAGTTCCAGTCATTGAGAATAAATTATATGGTACTCTTAGTGAGGTGGGTATCACTATTGACATTCTTGAGGACTTCAATCATTTTGGAGAATTGTACCCTAGACCGCATTCTCATTAAAATTAGTTTTAATTTGGGTACTGTTCCACTGCATGTCCATACTAACTTATCTCACCTACTAGGTAATTTCACCCTTAATAGTATTATCCATAGCCATATCCTTAACCTCCTATTTTTTAAGATCTTTCAAACCCTACACTACTACATCTTCCTCAACATAATCCTCTTCCCCTCCACAAGAATTAGCCTCCTCTTCCAAGTTCGTAACTTTATCAATGTTGTAGTCAGCACGGGCTTATGAAAGAACACTCACCCCTTAATATTTTTGTCCATGTCATCCATGGATTTTATCAAGACATCCATAATAAATCCTTGATGCAAATGCACATTAGTTTTCTTGTTCTTAAATTTGTTCAAGGACATATAGAGGGAACAAAACTTAAAATAAGGAAATTTATAATTATGTCCATGCCTAAGGAAGTTCAACATTAGAAAATGATAAAAAAGATACATCTATATTATTGATAAGATAAGGGATAAATTATTGACCTTATAATAAATCACACACTCATCACTTATCACATACTTCAAAACAAGGGATGGGACTTGGAAAATACACATTCCAAAAATTAATGAATGTAGTAATGAGATAAATAAAGTTTAGATCTTAAAAAATGTTTTTTCACTTACCTATTCAATGTCAATTGATTGTGGTGTGGGAGTAATGATGATAGAATGGGTATAATAAGTTTTAAAATAGATTTTCTAAAGATCTTACAAAAATAAATAATTATCTTATAAAAAATCATTACGTCATTGTTTAAACAAATTTTCCCTCTCTTGTTTCAAGTTAATGGAAAGGTGTGTAATGGAAATAGGAAATCTCCAAATTTTGAGAGGGTTTAAGGGTACCTCCTGATATGTGATGGTTATGAAGATATGGGCACAAATATCCTCTCCATAGAAAAATTGATAACCTGTACAAAAAAGAGAAGATAAACAAGAAAATGATTAGTATATAAGGGGGTGGGGTTTCCTGACTAGGTTAGTCTCGAGAATTTTTAACTTCTTAGGGATGGATGTTAACCCACTTTGATAAAGAGATTTATAAAAGATGATGGATAAATAGGGTGTATCATAAAAAAATATAATAGAAATCATAGACACTAAGATGAAGATATAATAACAAGAAATGAAATAAATTAAACCAATTATGATCGTGTTGAATACGACATGAGACTGAATGAGATAATTGAAAATGATTGCAGCAGATTGAGCCAATAGATACGTAGAAAATAGATCTTAAAAAAAACTATGAAAATCTTGATAAATCCTGGATATGATGTTGGGATGCTAGAGAAACATAAAGGATGTAAGAAAATTAACAGATCTAATGAAATTATGATAGAATCAGATTGATTCGATGATGATTGGGTCGAAAAAAGCAAGATTTGGGCCCCTAAATAGGTGGATCATAAAAAAGAGAGGCCTGATTGCTGAAGGAAGTTGTAGGGCGGATGATCGATGAAGTAGGGGATAGAGAAAAAGTTGATGTGGATAGGATCGATGACGAATAGTCTAGATCGACGATGACTGGTGTAGTGAAGATGAGATCTGGAATGCTAGGCATGTAATGCAGAAAGGCTAGAAGATTTGAGATGTTGCAGGGAACTAGAAAACAAGTGCCAGAAAAGGTGGAAGATAGAAAATAGCTCATAGATACAGATTAGGTCGATGGAAAATGGGCAGAGTTGATGGTGAATGAGGATATATTTAGGGTTTTATGGGACTAAGTGGATGGAAAAATGAGTTGTGAAAGAGGATCAGTGATGCCAGATGTAACTACAAAGCTCCAAGGCAACTAGTAGAACTATAGAACTGATGCAAATGGGAGGATGAAATCATGGTGGAGCTCTAAAAAAGTAATACACTTCAACTCTCCCAAGATGGTATGTAAAAAACTCCAAGATAGATCCAAGTTGATAGTTGTAGCTCCTAATAAGAGAAAGAAACAAACAAAAACTCGCAAGAAGGCCTGGGTTCTCAAAATTTCATCCTGAAGAGAGGGGGGTAGAGGTATACTTATAGGGTCGATGGTGGCCCTCTAGGATTTCCGTTGACTGTGGTTGAATCTTGATTTAGGTGGTGGAGATGATGCTCAACTCAATGCAAAGAGCCCATAAGGGGGTATATTAGGGTTTTGAGCTCTTTAGGTGGGTTATGGTTGCATGTGGAGGATTAAAGGTAGTTGGGAAGTGGAAATGCATTGAATGAGGATAGATGGGAGTCTACAGATGATAAAAAGAATGTTTATGGATGTGATTAGAATAATGGATGGGTTTAGGGGTGATTAAATTCGATTAGGGATGAATTAGGGGGATAAAATAATAGTAGGATTAAGATGAGATTAAGATGGGGAATTAGATGAAATAGATTTGAAATATGAATTCGAACAGGAAGAGAGGTATGTATGTATAAGATGATGATGAAGGGGAGTGAATGCAGAATGGGTGAAAAGCATATAAAAAATTGGTGTCCACATTTCCCCCTTTTTATCGAGATTTTTCTGTTAAGAAAACCGCGAGAAAAAATTACATGTGATAAAATATGGTGGTTGAGGTGCTCCTCCTTAAACTAGGGATCGATAACATCATGAAGAATCGATGACTAGGTTGAAAGAGATAGATGAAGGAAAAAGGAAAATGATAGAAAGGATGAGAAAATATTCCCCAAGTAGAGAATGAGTTAACCATTATGGGAGGGTGATGATAAAAATAAAAATAAAAACAAAATATGGTGGTGATCTTGGAATCACATCGGTAGGGAACATAATATGACATCAACGAAGGTGACGTTAATGTCCTACGGACCTGCGTGTCAACAAAGATCACTACAAGATGGAGGAAATATAATGGGAATCTACTCGGATAGATGCGTAAGGCATAGAACCAATGGGTCAAAGGCATACATCAAAAATATGTGTAAAAAAGTGACGATGGTTAAGACAATGCTTAGATAAAAATGTTGGGGAAAAAGAGTATGTGATCTCCTTCATACATGAAGAATCAATAAAATATGTGTCTGGGTAGGACGAGGATAAAAGAGGGACACAACGGTGGGCTTAAGATGAGATATGGTGCCCCAAGAGGGAACATAGAGATGGTTGCAGAGCAGGATTCTGGATGAGATTAACGATACACAATGGGGTGGATAGATACGCCAAAGGATAGCAAAATAAGTTATGCAAGAAAAACTAAGGTGTGTAATGTGTGACACACAAGACTGAAGTGGAAGAAAATATAATTTGAAGAAGATATTGGACGAGATGGTATAAAATATGAAAATAGGGCTGGGTCGATGGTGATTGGGTGGATCGACAACTATTTGTCTTGAGTCGATGGTGACTAGGTGGGTTGATGGCAACTGGGTCGGCACGCCTATATAAGTGATGGAGATGGCCAGCAAAGAACATTTGCACACCACAATTTTAATGATAGAGATCTCTGAGAGATATAATAACTTGATATTTGAGCAAGATGGAAGCCTAAAGAGGAGAAAGGATGTGTCGGAGGTCTTGAAGAGCGGTAAAGGAAAACCTAGCTTTATTTTGATCTTTAGTTGATTTTTTATTTTTTTGAATTTTTGATGGGATTCAAGGGATAGTCGATGGCAACTGGATGGGTCACCATTGATCGAGGGAAATTCAGCATTTACCAGAAGGGGGTCAATGTTGACTAGGTAGGATTTAGGTTAGATTAATAATTTTAGATGAAAAATGGTAAATTTTGGATGATTAGATGTTAATGGGTGCTTGTTTGATGGATTTTTATAGGCCAAAGACACTTTATACCTGAGAGACAGAGTCCCAACCATGTTGGGGAATATTAGAGAATATGTCACCAATGTTGAGTGGGATCACTTGGATGCAATGGGATTGGGCAGATTCTGCCATTACTAGAGGGTGCTTAGGGATACAGGGCTAATTATAGCCTTGATAGACAGATGAGATCTGAGGACCAGTACCTTCTGGGTTCTAGACCAAAGATTTGTAGATTACACTGGAGGACGTGTATCTTTGAGATTTATGATCCATGGGGGCACCAATAGTGCTGGTTACAATAGAGGGTAGGATCACTATATTGACGTGGTTATTTGGAGCAGAGGCCCTATAGATATCCTTTGTATTATGGGAATTTCATATTAAGACACGATATCAGGTTGCTATGATAGGAAAATGGATGATATGTTTGATCATGATGGGAATTTCTTATTTTACACTACCAGATTCAGGTGGTGCCAGGTTCCATGGGCCTTAACAGGGGTGGTGGTAGATATTGTCAAGTAGAGGACAATGTTTGCATTTGGAACAACTCTACTAGCACATGTATACTATGAGCTTTGGATGTACATATCAAGGAGGAGGTCAGATATAGATGGTGGCTTCCTACTATAATACTAGATGTACGAGAACATAATCATGGTGAGGCCTCCAGGGTTTACCTGGATCACAGGGGATCATATTGAGTTGACCATTGTATTTTTGAGAGTGAGATACGACCAAGATCACAAAGATAGGGGTACGAGAGGATAGGACTGGTACGTAGAGATATTAGGGAGCTTGGAGGTAGATGATGTGAGATGGAGGCCTTATAGAGGGTTTCCTATATGGAATAACATATATATACAACTTGTGGGGATGAGGAGAGTTAGATGGGTACAAGGGCAGAGATTAGAGATGGTAGAGGAAGTGCAGTTTATATGAGTGATCAGCAGTTTGGTGTGGTTCAATTGGTGCCTAGAGCACCAATCAAATACATGTGTAAAGAGTCACAGAGGGACCTTCCCACCCCAGTGATGGCAGAATCATTGGCAGAGGAGGGGGGAGCCATGGGATACTAAAAAGGATGATGTGGGAGTTGGAGAGGGATTTGTGTAGTGGATGACATAGGAGTGGGTGGCCCGGGGCGTTTAGGAGGCAACAAAGGTATGAGTAGAAGCGGTGGTGCTGGCAGGAGGAGAGGCAACAATGTATACAAGAGATGGGGGGTGGATATGGAAGAGTGGTTACTGAGATGACTCGATTAAAGGAAGAGTCAGATGCTACTCGTCAGGAGCAAGATACCACACGCTTAGAGCTAGAAGAGATGCACCAAAGAGGGACCTAGCTATACAATAATAAGATCGGTATAGGATATAAAGAGAAGACCTACCGGAAAAAATATGGAGATCTATAGATTTCATCTGAGGCGATGGAGGGTGAGACTTAGGGAGCCACACAGGGAGCTAGACAGATGGCACCACCCAGTTTTGTGACACTGGAGCAATCACAAGCTCTTGGAGATGAGGCACGCTATTATGTGTGCATTGTTATTGTGAGATCACCTAATGTACCACGTTATGAGACATACTCTCTTAGAGGGAGGAGATCAACACGATAGGTAGTCTCAGGGATCACAACCAACATAGCGCAGCTGTGGCATGATGGTGGTCTAGATAGTGTATAGGGAGGAGGATAGGCCCATGCACTAGGAGGACAAGGTGTTTGCCCTTGGAAATTAGAGCATCAAATATTGTGTTCATCATGTAGAGGGTGAACATTGTATATAGATTTTGAGATAGATCCCCGTTTAGGCCTATCACGAATGTATAGACATTTTGATCATATATATGATGATTTTGTCATGATTTGCATGTGTTTTGATGGGTAAATTAGTAGAATATGATGATTTATATGTTTTGATGGATGTTGATGTTTAATTATATCATAGATGTAGAAATGATGTTTTGATTAGATTATGGATGTTGATTTAGATGATGCATGGATTATGATGTGATAGATATTATATGATGTGATTGAGAGTATAATAGATGTGATGGCTTTTAGATTATAATTGATTATGATAGATGTGGTAGATATGACAGATGAGATTAGATATGGTTTTGATATGATTAAATATGATTTAGAAATGATGTTCAATTATATATAGATGATGTGATGGATGTATATTAGAAATGATTTAAATATGACATTTGATTAGATATAGATGATGTGATGTGATGTAGATTACATGTGATTGAAATTAGATTAGATGTGTTGGATTGGATGTATAAAGTAGATATGATTACATATAGATGGTATAATGGACCAATATGAAAAATTATATGATGGACTCAATAGAGATGCCATTGTATGATTTATATTAGAATATATGTACGAATCCCTTGGAGATGAGGAACTCTACTATGAGTACACAGTGACTAAAAGGTTACCTGATGTATTGCACTATGTGGAATACTTGGCTAGTGAGAGGGAATTGGGGAGATCAGTATGACAGGAGGCATTGGGGAGCATGATGAGAATAGTGTAGTCATAGTGCGATGGTGGTCTAGATGGAGCAAAGGGTGGAGGAAATTCCCTTGTGCTAGGAGGGTAGGGTCCTACTTTGGGAGTTAGAGTTTGGAATGTTGCATTCACTGAGTAGAGGGTGAAGATTGTATATAGATTGATATCAATTTTGATGGGTATATTTTGATATGGATCCTATTTGAGGCCTATGACATATGTATATAAAATTTAATGATATATATTCATATATATATATATATATATATGATTTTTTTTTAGTTACACGTGACTTGATTATTTATGATGATGTAATTTTTAATGATATTATGGATGTGGAGTGCTAATGGATGTGAAGTTATTAGATGTTGGTTTAGATAGTTTATATGATATATAGATGAAATATAAAATCGATGTGATGGATTTAGATTAGATATGAATATATTAGATGTGATAGATATGATGGAGGGGATTATATATGATTTATATATGACAGATGGGATATAGACGTTTGATTTGATATAGATGATGTGATGTGATGTAGATTACAGGTGATTGAAATTAGATTAGATGTGTTGGATTGGATGTATAAAGTAGATATGATTACATATAGATGATATAATGGATCAATATGAAAAATTATATGATGGACTCAATAGAGATGCCATTGTATGATTTATATTAGAATATATGTGATGCATTAGAAATGATGATGAGGTTATCTAGACTGGATATGAAAGTCATAGTTGTAGATGTCAATTGGATTGGATATGATATAATAATGGGATGCGATAGGTAAAAAATGACCTCGATTCAGTGAACCAAACATATAAAATGAAACTTCAACATAGTAAGGTACACACATAGGATATATTATTTTGAATTATATTAGAGGTAAAATTTGAAAAGTAACATGCACAAAGTGATGCACTTGTGGCCTATGAAAAGTGTTAACACATAGCTAATGATAGTTCATTACATTTAGGATCATGAGGGGAAATATGGAAAGTGTTCCTATCACCTACTATTGATATGAAAAAGTAGTTTAGATGTAGCTTTTAAGAGGGAGATAGGTTCTCCTTAGGTGGTTTTCCTAGGTATATTCCCTAGCTTTGAGAAATATGCAAACTGATAAACGTAGGAAGTTCATGTGGATGTAAGGTTGATCGATGCAGGAAGCTTCCTAGGATGTTTACTTTCAAAATTTGTTTTTTATTTTTGATATTTTTAAAGGTTGATTAATGAGGGAAGACTTTTACTCCATGAGATAAAATAATATCCATACTTCAAGGGATTGGTCTATAATTGTAATTTTATTTGAAATTTTATATTTTGGATTTTGGATGGTAGGGTAAGATGCATGATATATGTCCTTTGAGGGTTTAGTATATACATGTGATATATTTTATTATATGAACAACTATCCTTTGAGTGATCAAACTATTATTGGCTAAGATAGCTTTTGATATGAGTATCCATAATTTTTGATTTTTTTATGATAGAACTAAGGATAGCCTAGTAGACCACTTATTGAGGGGGAGTAAGATGTATGAGCCATACCTATGGACCCTTATCATTGGTATAATAAGTAGATAAGAAGGAGATTGATGTAATGATTACATAGTTGCAGCCTAGAAAGAGAAAATTTTCCATGAGGAACATGCTATGAGTAGAGCCATGGTGCCCATATTCAATGTCATATTTATGATAGTGACAGAATACCACATGATTCCAAATAATTACAAAGAAATATGGAGAGGGATGATGATGGAAGAAAGATCATAAATGTGACTAACATCATGCTGATAGATGTGTTAATAGGATAAAGCAGACAAGTGCACAATGTTGAGAGGTTCCATTTCTACTTTACCCTCAAGGGAAGCTAAGTGATAAGACACAAACCCATACTTATGTGTCATAATATATGATTCAATCTATTTTGGAGAAAAATTTCCATGTTGGACCCTTTCTAGGTAGGGACCATCCGAAGAACACATTTGGAAATAGCTAATCTACTAAAATTTCAACCAAATATGCCATCATGGACCTCTTAGATAACATGGATAGATTCATGGGATTTCAAAAAACGTAGAATAATACCATCAAACCCACATTTGTAGAGGATGTTTCCAAGGATAACATAGCTATCAGCATGTTGAAGAAAATAACTCCTACCATTTTTGGTTAGGTCTTGTTGGAAGCACAATGGACAAATGTAGGGGGTGAATTAGTCCTACAAATTCTTTATTTCATTTACCATTATTACAATATCCATCAAACATCCATTCAACCATATATATTCCACATTATCTTATTAAGTGTTCATCATATATTTAAATGACCATGAAACATGTGAGAGAACACATAAAAAACAAGATTTAATTGGAAAACCCTCAAGGGGAATAAAACCCACTAATTTTAATTTTTTGGATATTATACACAAAAAATACTCAAATGAATATTACACATCATAAGATATTTCTTTAGTGAAGCACCAACCCCACACGAAGCACCAACCCCTTAACCATTGTTGATATTACTCACAACAAGAGACTCCTATGAATATGACTCGTTATAAGATATTTTGTCATAATTATGATGCCAATGAATATATTTTGATACCACATCTGAATAGTGATCCCAAATTTCAGCTCCAAATATCCTTCAAACCCTCATTCACATGCTCTCTCCTTCAACTTGTTATATCTTGATCTTTCATCGACCTGATCTTGGATCTCATAATACTCGCACACATGAATCTCCATCATATTATTCAAAAAAAAATCACACTTATCCTCATCTTCTCTTTTTATGCCATCAAAAAAAATTCATGCATTTCCTCATGTAGGTCGCGCATTTTCCCCCCATGCACAACTAGCCCACAAATGGAATCAAAACCTTGCTTTTATATGCTTCTTTTGATTTTAATCCAAAGGAGGTAGGTAAATCATGAATAATTCGACCAATTAATCATAATAAAATCCCAATTAATTCATTACAACATTCACGTATGACCCATATAGGTCAGCCATGCACAAAACCACTCATCTTGCACCAAACAAGCTCAAAACCCCATCACTAGGATGAGCTAAAACTACAAACCAGCACACCATGATTATTAAAGATCTAAAATTCACCACACATGTGTAATATAACATATAATAATCATCCATTATCACACATTTTATTTTACCAATCAAATAATTCATAACATAAGCCAAAAGGCTCATATCCTTCACTAAACAGGTGTTTCCAGCAACCTGTCTTCACGTTTGGGCATAAAGAAAACTCCAAGTCAAATAAATTATGACATGTAACAACTTTATGGAATCCTAGGACCTTTACATAACATCCATGCATGTTAAATCTCATGAAACATCCATGTGTTCAAACCACAACTACTTTCCTCTTCTCCAAATCATGCTTCCCAGAAACATGTTTTGCAAACTCAACTAATTTTTACCCTTTATTCCATTTACAATACATCCAAAGGCCTTAAATAAGAAAAAAAAACCATCCCTATTTACTTTCCAACTGATATAAATCATCAACCAATCCATTTCATGCCTCATCTAACTCAATCTTTCAGCCTAAGAAAACTTGTCCTGAAAAATCATCATACCTTCGTCTCCACAAACTAACCTGGAATATGCACAAAATAAACCCACCAAGACACAAAAAATATACCACTAGAAATATCTCTGAATATAATTTCCATAACATATTTTAAATCCTTCCAACTCCAAGTGGAATACCTTCAACAAATCCAATCTCTGCAAACTACTTCTTAAGCCCTCTAGGACTCAAGAACTAACATTGAGCCCAACTCATTCCATCACCTCAAAACTTATTTCCATGCTTATAAAAATCATGTAACATGCTTATAAATTATTTATAAGCACTTATAAACCTTCACCAAGCATGAACAACTTAGAAACATCATCTTACCTCATAAAGGCACTTGACACCCTACTAGATCAAGCATCATCCTGACTTGACCATCAAATAATAGGTCATTACTTCTGCATAACATATAAAAAATAATTTTTATATAATATTGGAAAGGTATCTAAACCAAAATCAAAATAAAACTTGAATGGAGTTCTAACTCATCATTTAGCTCTTCAAATCTCGATTTTACTACAAGCTACTCCAAATTGCCCCAAAAACCAGTCTTAACAAATAGGGAATAGTTTGCACTTTTTCATCTCAACAATGACTTGGAACCTTCATAAACATATATAAAAACTCCAGGGCTAAAAAAATGTCAATTTATTCTTTACCTTCTTTGGGAAACTTCTCCTTTAACTGGAACTCTTCATAAACAAGCCATTTTAGGTGGAACCCACATACTATCACATGCACTAATACACCTTTCTGGAAATATAAAAGATTCCCATAAAACATAAAATCATCACTTTTTAAAAAACAATCAAGACATGATTAGTATACCTCTTCTTCTCCAAGTTGCTCTTAGCTAGGGTTTAGCTAGGGTTTCAAACCAACTTACCTTGTTAATGATCGTTCATAAAATAGTGACTATCAAATCACCTCATTATTTTTGTGAAACCTTCATAACAGACCTAAGAATCTATTCCAAAGATATAAGTTCCCCATATAAATCACAAAGCTCACAATGAGCATCAAAAGGTCCAAATTTTCCTTAAAAACACACTGTAACTTACCTGGTTTCACCAAAACTTACATATCTCACAAAATCTTATTCACTTTTACATTAAACTTGTCATGAAACATCATGAAAACATCCTATAACTATAAATATTCACCATATATCCAAAATATCTCTAAAAATCTCTATACAATCTCATTTACCCATGTTTACTTGTTTTCTTCCCAAGGACCTCATAAAAGCATCATACCTCTGAGTTCTAACATGAAACTCACCATACACCTCAAGTACACTTCAAATATGTTGTTACCATGTTCCACCATGATGATTGGACTTATCTAGGTCCAAATATCATACCTCCACCTCATGTACACCTTTTGCATGTTCATAACCTTCCAACTAGGAATAGGCTCATGGAATGATACGACTCAACCATGTAACCTCATGAGGACCATGAATGACCTCAAGTACCACTCATTAGACCATCTTAACTCATAGACATCTATGACACATCAACCATACCATGAACAAACCAAACTTACCAATCTTGGGCACTACCAATCAACCTTCATGTTTAACCTCTGAATGACACAACATGGAAACCCATATGACCTCATGACACCCTTTTCCATAAATTTTCTTGACATCAATAACAACATAAACACACACTGGCTAATAATCTTCCCCTTAGTCATTGATAACAACCACCTTCTGTGGTAACCAACAAGACTAACACACCTACTAGACCTCATTCCCATATTTCTTATGCTTTCTCCCCCTTTAGACATATATGAAAAATGCTATAATGAAAATTCTACATGGAAAAAGACAACACACAATGACAACAATGGTCATAACTCACTTGCTCAAATAGCTCCCCCTGGGACTATCCTTGGTCTTCTTTGACTCCTTCAGACACATAAAAAGATCCTATGTACTTGATAAATCATGTAAACTAGCTACCCTTGAACTGATATATTCTATTTTGTCCTTCATTAATGCAATACATCTCTTACTATGTCTTGTTTCATGCTCAAATCTCAAGATTTGAGTCCAATCTCAACATAACTTCACTTTAGGACTATTATCCTTGAACCACATCTTAAGTGCAATTTTGACAAACTTCTCAAGGTTCTATAAGCCTAAATTCATCATGACATACCTTCTCATTACTCCCCCTCGGATTCTACCATCTTCCTTTAACTAAACACACCAAAACTTTGAATTCTTACCTTGCATATAAGCCACAAAGTTGACTTAACAACAATACCTTATTCTAAAACATTCTCTTAGTATTCGCTGACCTTTCTTCATGAGATAACAGCTTATAAAGTACATGACATGATTTTCTTGCAATTTTTTCTTCATATCAACCTTCTTTGTATACATGACTCCATACACTTTGAGCACCTATCAGATGATAAGATGAACTCTCATTTTCCTTAACTAGATAATCACAGGCCAGTATGTATTGATTTTCATCTTCATATACCAAAAGCAAAATTATACAATCCTTTAGAAAATTCACACATCATACCTTTCTCTTATTGCAAATACACATGTCATTAAGACTAATTCTTCCTTACATGATCTTCTAGACACCTTCACCATCTTACCTGTAGGTCCATGATCAACTTCCCATGATAACTAAAGTATTCAAATTGTTTGTATCCTATCAAGAAGTGACATTGTACCCTGCATACATCATAGACCATTCACTCCTATTACAATGCTTCTACTCACCATAAGCCTTACAAGCACATAGTCAATAATGGGACCAATCTTGTCATTTTGAAACTGTCATACCTAGATTTTGAAGTGCATACCCAGATTTTGCACACAATGGCCACCTACATACTTGTATCATGTTATTTTTCCAAATTTTCCAATTGTGAAAGAGTTCACATAATTTGATACAAACTTCCTTTAGATTTCATAGAATACTAACTTTTCAAGTCACTTTTCATGAAGTGTGAACATCTTAGATAGACATGTACAGGCATGACTCAAACATTTTCAGCTCGAACACTAAGATTGTTAGCAATATCTTGAATTTTTACTGTTAATCATTGTCAAGCATACCTCTGACAATACATAGCCCATATTTTCTTTACTTAAACTTGTCTTATTGTGTACACCTTTTTAGGTCTTTGAGATAATCAAGACCATTATAACTATCCAAGTCCCTTATTTGAGTCACTCAGAAAACTGTAGATGCTCACTTGAGACACACAATATTCTTATCATACTAATGACACTTTGTACACACATGAGTGCATTCAAGAATCTTCCTCTTTGAGGTCAACAATATTCATTAGACTATCAAACATGCTTCATGTTCCTAGACTTCATTCAATTGAGACTAATTTCACATACTCATGACATACCACCTTCAAAACTTTTATAGGTGCAAAGGCCTTCTCACCTCCTCTAAGACATAGACATTGAACTTTCATAAGAACATACACTTATTTATCTTTGCATTTCACTAAAACACTCTTTGCAATACCTTAATTACTTGTTATTAAGGCTTATAGAGCTTGCAAACCATCAATACCTATAGCATATCATTTTTTTACTTTGAAGAAACATGATACTTTGCCTTTGTCACATGTAGCACTCTATTTTCTCACACATAGATCACATGTAGATGTTCATTTCTAATCATACCCTTTTATCATAAAGTTTAATCCTTCATTCTTCAACTCAAGAGCTTGACATACCTTTGATGCATTTTCAGTCATGGGGTGCATAGGATGTTAGGGTTTCAAAAACATCTTCAATTTTTCAGTTTCATTGCATCCATATAAATTCAAGGTCAGTAAGTACAGTAAGTAACTTATTTTCTCAATATATTACACCTCTGCAACCTTTTCAAGAATGGATATACACTCTATAGATCCTTTACCTCCTTTAATAGTCCTACTTGCACTGTAGCATGCTTTGAAATACACCATAATGATGGACTTATGGAGAAAAATTCAACTTTGACCCTTAAAAGTATGAGAACATACCTAGAAATCTGGTCCCAAAGTCTAAGGAACTATCACAGAGCAACAAATATTTACAATCTTCAAAAAGAAACATTTTCTAACCCGTAGCTTAAATTTTGTTCTTTCATAGTCACTGATTCAACTTGTTGATGCTCTGAGATACAAGTGATCATCAAGTAAGGGCTCTGTAACAAAATAATTGAATGATTCACTCTTGATTCTTCAATGATCACTTCATGGGATTATTGACACATTCATCAAGAACATGATTTGACACAAAACTTCTTGTTTATGCCTCAACTGATAACACTTGACTGATTGGGCTCTTTCAAAACAACCATCATCCAAACATAAATTTCATAGTCATTGTAGTAAGACACAAATACCAATGACACTCTCAAAGGTCTTCACAAATCTTCTTCAAGGTTAGAGACACCCATAGACATGTAATATATGATTTTGAGGCTTCACAGACCTTTGATTACATCTAAATCTTCAAGAAACCTTGAATACATCTATCACAACCCTTAGAAACCCTATCTCATCAACTTCCATGATTTTACACTTTATATGCTTGGTCTTATACAAACCCTAAAGAGGTTTCTAAGCAACCTGAGAATAGATCAAATCTTATAACTCATTTATAAATACCTCAAGCTTTCATTTTAACTCATGAACCTACACATGAAATTCCAAATATAATCTATATACCATCATTTGATGATGCTTCACTTGTCATAAATTTCTTAAGGAAACATGTCCTACAAACAATTCATAGGAATTTATTATACTCTTGATGAATTTTCCACTTGTGAATAGGCCAACTTGATGACTAATGTATCATATAAGGACTCAATTACAAGGCACATGTCATAGTTATGAAAAATCCTTATGCACATAAATACTTATCTTGGAAAAATATCCTTCATCATAACATGATAGAATTGTGACGACGACTTTCATCTCAGAGTGACAGAAGACTACCTTTCTTATACTCAAAATACTTCTACAAATACATGACCTTAATGAATTTACCATTACAGAGAAATGGATGGAACTCATAACATCACCTTAAGAAACTTATGACATGGACTATCTCCTTTTAGGCCTAGACACCATAGCTTAGATTACAGACATACCATTAACAATTGTCAAATATTTACACATAGAATCAAATTTGAAGATGCAATGCTTTAGTTATTTGAAGGCCAAATTTGTTTCTCCTTGAAATATTTCTCCCAAATTGATGAGATAAAATGGTATTTTATTATAAGAAAAATTTCCCTAAGAAGTTGTGAAGGTTCTTTTAGATCTATCTTCTTCCTCCACATCACTATAATTATACCTAGAGAAACCATCAAGTAATGAGAGAATCTCTTATCATGTGATTTCCTGTACAATGTGGTCCATGATAGGTAGCGGGTAGTTATATTTTAGAAAATCTTGATTCATATTGTGAAAGTATACAAAGATTCTTATTTTTCCATTATTCTTTCACACTGGAACAATATTTTCTACCCATGTGGAGTGGTGCACAGGGAAGATGATCCTTATATTCAACATCTTCAAGACTTCCTCCTTGATGGTTTCTATATTTTTAGATTATACGAATGTTTATTTTTCCTATAAGGATTGGATTCGGGATTCAACGAGATTGAGTGATGCATCTCCTTAGGATGGAATGACTTGATTTCATCATAGGATTATGTCAAAACATCATAATATTTTCTCAATAATGAGAAAAATCTTATCTTATCTTCAAGTGACCAACATTTTCCAATGTTTACTATCCTTGGCTACTCTATGGTACCAATATTTTCTTTCTCAGACTCAACAAGACATTGAGAAGACTGTTTAGATTTCTCCTTGATGAAATTACCATACTTATAGAAAAAAAATTCAAGAGACACAAAACATTTTGGAATCTTATTTCCCTTCAACTTGATGATACATTCGAAGTACATTCCATCTATCCCTTCTTTGTATTCATCCACCATATAATTATAATTTAGATTATCACTTCCCTCATAGAGGAGACTAATGAAGTTGTCTCTTTTCTCTAATAAAGAGAGAAGTTGATTGTTTTCATTGAATACTTTCCAATGATTTATGTTATCTGGCACACTTGGCATGAACACATTTTTAACAGTATTTTTATTTTTATTGAAGGATGAGTGCACAATAATCAAAGATGATAAAACTATCAAAGAGTTAAATTTTTCATTTTTCTCGTGAGGAATGAATTGGATGGAAAAATCATCAAAATATTTGATGTAGTTCTAACCTAGTTCCTATAATTCTTGAATCTCAGGTTCTTGACCTAATATTTATCCCTTACTTTCTTTATAATAACCTCAGCGTTGTTGAGACATTTGAGTTTTTTGGTGCCCATGGATTCACCAAAATGCATTCTGAGAAGAAGAACCTTATACTTTGTAGTTTTTTGGTGTTTTCAA
Source organism: Taxus chinensis (assembly GCA_019776745.2). NCBI lineage: Eukaryota > Viridiplantae > Streptophyta > Pinopsida > Cupressales > Taxaceae > Taxus > Taxus chinensis. The sequence continues at coordinate 54,668 of JAHRHJ020003541.1, forward strand.
AGTACAATTTATAGGAAAATAAAAAAATTACCCAAGGGGGAAGTTATAAAAATGTTGGCTTCAGATCCTATAATATAATGGCTTCCATTAAATTTTATTGTCCATAATTGATATTATTTATATTCCTTGAGGAGAGGTAGATTCTCATCTCTTTCATATGTGAAGATGTAGTTACCTAGTCCACTATCTTGAAACAAGATGTCAACTTTTGGATCTTTATACTTTTGGATGGTGTATTTTATTTTCTGCATTGGAAACACATTCTTCATTTCACCCTTTATTGGAACGGTTGTATAAGACAAATCCATTTGTAATTAATTACCCAAATCTTTGTAGAAGATCCTACTCAACAACATGCTAAAAGGTGTTGTGATATCGAACACCGAGATAGTTAGAAAAACCTTCTTTTCCATGAAGTTTGCAAGGGCCACTTGATCATATTTGATTCTTCCTACCAATGAAACCTCTTTAGATTCCATAGAATAGTAAGATAAAATTTCTCGTGTTAAGGTAATTCTTAGGGAATTCGTAACTTTGATTGGCATCACATTATCTAAGGCACTTGAGTCTATAATGAAATTATTCATATTATGGCCTTTAATGAAGAGGGAAAGGTATAAAGGTTCCACATTGGAAACACATTCAGACTTTTGGATGGTGTATTTTATTTTCTACATTGGAAACACATTCTTCATTTCACCCTTTATTGGAACGGTTGTATAAGACAAATCCATTTGTAATTAATTACCCAAATCTCTGTAGAAGATCCTACTCAATAACATGCTAAAAGGTGTTGTGATATCCACCACTGAGATAGTTAGAAAAACATTCTTTTCCATGAAGTTTGCAAGGGCCACTTGATCATATTTGATTCTTCCTACCAATGACACCTCTTTACATTCCATAGAATAGTAAGATACAATTTCTTGTGTCAAGGTAATTCCTAGGGAATTTGTAACTTTGATTGGCATCACATTATCTAAGGCACTTGAGTCTATAATGAAATTATTCATATTATGGCCTTTAATCAAGAGGGAGAGGTATAAAGGTTCCAAATTTTTTTATTTTGGATGCACTCAGTACAAAAAATTTCTATGTTAGATGAGTGGGTGGTGTTGGTAGTTACCCTTTAGAATGGGTATTTATAGTGTTGGGATCTAGGTTATTACTCCTTATATAACTAACAAGCCTCTTAAAAATGTTCAAGGTGTGTCTACAAAAATTCAAATTCTGAAATATGAACGTTATAATTACTCACATGTTGAATGATATAAAATAGAGTAGAGGTGGATATACTTGATGCTCCTGGGATGGTGGACATTTTACAAGGTGGAAGGTGTCACTACCTTGAAATCTTGCACAATTTTAGTGGATGAAATAACAATATAGGAAGGAGGGGATGATTTTTACTGAGCATTAGATGATTTTGTAATATTAGCCTTAGATAAAGGATTGGCCTTAGTTATAGGTTTAAAGCTAGGGGCAACACTAGTATACTTACTTGGCATGTAAGCTTGCTTCTTTCTAACTATCAGATCTAGTTTCTCCTTTGCATATTCCATTAAAGGAAGGATTAGATACCCTCATTTGATTATCTTGTTATATGGGGTTTCAACTAGAGGATCATATTTCTTTTTATTTTTCCCAACAACTGTAGAGGAAGAAGATTCATTTTAATATTGAGAGTGAGAGAATACCATGCATGAGAAAATTTGTGCTTCATCATCATCATCTTATTATATAAAATAATACTCAAAGAAACCAATATTTGCATCATCTTAAAATTCTTCAATTTCAAGAACATTTCCATCTTCATTTTCTTCTTCCAGATCCATTAATTAATTGGTGGTGCCTCAAGGGAAAGTCTAGAGGAGGTGGACCAATAATTTGTTTATTTAGAAAAAAATTCTTCTTAGGAAAATTTATCAAGGTAATTTATGTGATATATTTCTTGAGTGTATCTACATCACTCACCAATTTTTGAACTAGTGGGTATATAGAAGAATAATTTGGACTTTGGCCTTTTGTTTTGTGCTCCAATTTTTCACTTTTCTTGATAGAATTAGTTCATCTTCTCTCTCAATGGCATAGTCTTGATATTATTTTAAAGTTGTATGTAGGGATCTTTGGAGAATGAATCCTACCTCAGGAAGCTGAGCATTTGATGAAAAATATCTTTACATTATCATTAGAGGGCATAGCTTCAGGGCGTATCCTCTTGATCAATGTGTTGAATCAAGATACAAAATCCCTCATAGTATCATTAGATTCATTATTCATTTGCACTAGTTTCATTAGGAGATCTTCGTATTCATAGGTAGATTTGAATCTATCCTAAAAATTGGTTTTGATGTCATCTTGACAGGTGATGGATCTAGCTAGTAGGAGATAGAACCATTTTGATTTCCTTGTCTTGTAGAGATTGCTATAAACAACCTTGACTGACACATATTCATGCTCCACTCCCATTAGTACACACATGGGTGGTGATGACCGTCTACAACTTGTCTCTTTTGACAATTGTGTACCATCTCCTCTAAATTTGGGAAAACTCTTTCTAGATCCCCTTGGTAGTTTATTGAATATGTTTAGGGAGGATGAGTGAGACATGTGTTTCTATCCCCATGGAATAATTGGTTGAGGTCTCTCTCCTTCGTCTTCCATGATTACCTTTGCTTCTGCATTGGCCTCCACTTCCACTTTTTATTTTTCTTTTAATTTTTCTTCTACCTTTTCTTCCACTTTTGCTCTTACATCCACTTGTTCTTTTGTTTCTTCTTTTGTAAATTCTTCAAAGACTTCTATGGAGGTTTGAAAATTCTATGGCCAATGGGTTGACACTGTTTGGACTAACCATTGAGATAATTTTTTGACATTAAGGGATTGCCATTAATTTATGAATTGTTATTAATCCACATTTGAATTTGTTTGAATACAGAGGGGTCCAATATTTCATCTTTGTATCTTCAAACTCGGTGTATCTGCGATTAGCTAGCTTGTAGGATTTAAATTGATTTAATATCTCCTTTATTGAAACTGGGGCTTATCTCGACTCATTCTAAATATTCTAAGCACATTTTTCTTCAGAATCTAGCACTCTTGTAGTATCTATGAACTAGTGGGAGAAAATTTCACTATTGTTGCATCAAATAGATTCCCTCATTTTAGATGTAATATCTTACTTGGATATGGAACAACATTTTAAGGTATATGGACCTAGAGGGTTACCTGAGAATAGCCATTGATGGGAGACATAAGGCTAAAGTGAATTTTTAAATTCCAAAATTTTCTTTTCGGTTTTTGTGATATTTGATTTTGATTCGTATTTGTTGGGAATGCATATTGTGGGGTAATAACAATGAATATCGACCCACATGGTGGGCACTAAAAACATTGTTGGTGAGAAAATTTTTCAATGGGAAAAATTGGTGGATATCCACCAATGCTCTGGGACTAGGTCCCTCTGCTTGAATGGGGTAGCTACATTATTGTGTGTAAAAAAAACTATTTTTTTTTTTTGTTTTCCTAGAGGTCGGGGATATAACATGAACACACCACTAAAATTGTGGAAAAATACTTGTAGTGGCTTGTAAGGGAGGAATTTTTTAGGCAGGTGGGGAAGCATGGGACTGAGAAACTAGGAGGGGTATTAATGTTATAAGTAGGAAAACTCAAATACTTTTGCAAATATTAATCAGAAATAATTAACACATAATACTTATAAAGAATCACAACCCTTGCTACTAATATCAAGACAATATAAAACCATGAACAAACAAAGTTTCACTTATTCACTCATCTAGAGAAGCATGAAAACTCCTTTATTTATTGACATGTTGGAAAAGTTGTATGATGAGGGGAATGGAAGAACATATGAGAAGAACACTTCACTAAATCTAGACTTATTCCAGTTTGAGCAGCCAAAAAATACTGCTAATATTGGAATCTAAAATCACTAGTTTTTGATTCGAAGATGTTAAATATTGGAATTATCTGGAATCCAAAATCACACATAGTGGATTCCAATATCACATATATTAGAACCCAGAATCATATATATTGGAATCCAAATCACATATATTGGAATACAAAATCACATATATTGGAATTTATTGCACTTTAAATTTCCATATACTAGAATCCAAAAATCAAAATGTTAGAATCCAACATTGATCTAAAAAATAATAAAAATATCACATCTCTATTTTTTATGGGATAAAAGTTGCACAACTTCAATTCTTCCTTTGGATAAAGGGCTTTAGAAGTTTTAAAATTTATTTAAGATAAAACTATGCAGTTTTTGGAAAATTGTTTAAAGATTTTAGGGAATCCAACATTGATCTGTAAAACCATAAATATAACATGTTTATGTATTATATGAGCTAGTGGCCGGTAGGATTTAATTTTGCTTTGGAATAAAGTTATTATTAGTTTCAAAATGTCATTCACATTAAACCATGCAAATCTTGGGAAAATATTTTAATGATTTCATGGAAGCTAACATTTTTCTACAGAACAATAAACCGACCATGTTTCCTTTTTATATGGGATAATAGTCTCAAAGCTAATGAATTTCAAGATATGTGAGACACATCCAGGTTCATTTACTATGATGTGATTGAACCTTAGTGTAACTAGAGAATTACTAAAGATATTCTAAATAAACTAGTAGAGGGAATTGATCCAAACTATAAGAATATAATTAAATGTAATCCATCTTCTGATGTGGATGGTAGTGGTCTTAACCACCATATGGCCTTGATCCTTGAAATTTTAATTGACGATATTCTTCGTCCAACCCGATGATAATTGGTGGCCGTAGAAAAAAATATAGATTTTCATTATCCTCCTATTAAATATCCTCACATCTCCCTCTTTTGGAAACCATCATTATCGTCCCTAATTCAAGAAATAGGAAAAGTAGGGAAATCCTCACGCATCTGGATTAAAGTTTAAGGAAGTACAGACACACAAATTTTCCTATAGAAAAAATTAAACAAATGTGTTCATTAAAGTGGACACGTGTTGAGCTTAATGAAAGGCAGATAATATTGATAGGTTTTCTTCAGTGAAAATAACTAAATCATTATACTAAACAAGGAAAGTCAAAATAAAAGGAGAATCATTGCATTCAAGTGAAACACAAATGATCCCATCAAAACTAAAAACCATACTAAAGATAAAGTGGAAATAAGTAAAAGACTCCATAGAAAGAAGGAAAGATGTCTAATTTTAAGTTTTCCTTGCTTCAATTTAAAAAATATATACCTCAGAGTGGCTCATTTGAATATGACAATAATATTATCATAACCATATGAATTAAGCTTATTGATAGTTCTCTAAGCATTCTCCCTATTGAGGAAATTAATAAAACCAAGTCCCATTGTAATCTGTATTCTAATCTATGGCCACGTAGGCACACGTGATGTGTCAAAATGACTTTAAAAGATCATGCAAATTGACATCCCTCATGATACTCAATCAGACTAGTAACTCAAGCATAATTTTTATTGTTTCTGTGGTGCATGTTGTTTTCGGAGTGGTCCATGTCACCCCTGAGAATGGGATGTGCCCAAAAAAGGAGGTAGCAGTATCCCTACTAACGATGCTTCTGTCAGAGGTGAGGACCTAGACAACCTTATCCATTATTAAGGTGTATGTGGCATAGGAGGGGTTGAGATCCTTGTAAGGTAATTTCGATGTGCAGTGATCACCCTTCTTACTATAGATATGAAAAACTATGAGCACCGCACTGCCATTAGAGTAAGAGAGGAAAGATAGGGCATCTTCACTGGATTTGGAATCAATGGCCTTGGATCTTGGTGCGATGGGTTATTCTAGTAGGGTTCTTATTTGGTAGTGATGACAAACTTCCAACACTTGTGGCACTCGAGAGTGCACTTGTAAAGGCACGCTTTGGCCACTTTACAAATGCAGATGGTAGTGGTGCAAACCAAGTTTTGGCCCTACTCATGGAACTTATATTTGATGATATTCTTCATTCAGTTTGATTATATTCAAGGGTGGAAAAAGAAATTCTAGATCTTCATTATCCTTCTATTCAAGATCCCCACATCTCACTTTGTTAGACACCATCATTATTGTCCCTAACTCAAGAAATTGGAAAAGTTGGGAAATCCTCATGCATCTGGAGTAAATATTAATGGTTTGTAGACACTCAAATCACCTTACAAAGTGATTGTTGACAGGGAAAGGGTTTTCACACGTGACTTCCTGCAGGCTCAGTTCAGCAATTACGCAGCCGTTCGTGAGAAGACCAACGGCTACAATTCCCAGTCTTATGCAATCTTCAACAGTAAGAAACGAACTGTTCTTCATGCTCAGCGGCATTCTGGAATTTGTTGTAACCTGCACACCACTGAGAAGATGGGAGGACCTCCCTGTCAAATTGAGCCGTGCGCGGACCCTGATTGGAAGGAAAACACCGAGCTTTGGAAAATTCTCAGCATAGGCGGCTTCACCAGCTTTGTTGAAAGGGTGCAAGGACATGATCAAAGTATTTCAGTACGCTTTGCTAAGGAGTGGAAAGAGAGGACTGTCGACTATGGGGGACAGAAAATTCTTGTCAACGAAGAGCTCATTGCTGAAGTGACCGGTCTCAGCCTGGATGGGTACCGCTTCTTCAACAAAAGGGTTATCAAAGAAACTGAAGAAAGAATATTTGTGGAGGAAGATGAGAAGCTTATTTTTAGCACAGTGGGTCTACTTGTAAGCTCAATTCCATCACCGTTTGATGAATTCACTCGCATGATGATTCGTTTCATCTCCTTGGAAGGTAGGTTTGTTACTGTCCCAGCTAAGCATCTCATCTTTTTAAACCACTTCCATAGGAATAGATTGGTTTGCTTCCCTCATTATCTTTTAAACTCTCTTGAGCGCTCCATTTTGGAGTTCCAGAAGCATACTCGGGCGGTTCCCTTGCATTAAGGGCTTATTTTGCTAATTCACAAATACTGCCTTCTCAAGTACCCCGGTCTTCCTTCCTCTCCTAGCCCAGCTCCGATGGGCTCCGCTGCTGCCAGTCCTGCTTCTCCTGCTGCCCTTGCTGCTGCCCCTGCCACCGGTGCTGCTACCCCCATGCCAGCTACACATGTTTCTCCTTCTATTCCTCCTACTGCTCCTCCTGCCACACACCTCGCCTCTACCTCTAAACGTCCACTCACCAGGGCTTCTAGGAGAATCAACCTTGAAACTCTTGCAGCAGGGAAAGAGCCTCTTGATCTTGACATTGCACGTGACCTGCTAAACATAAGTAGTGCCAGTACCCGGGAAGCACAGATGGATAACCCTTCCAAGAGACTGGAGGCCTTAGAGGCTGAGTTAAAAATGCTGAAGGATGAGGTCAAAAACCTAGCTAAGAAAAAATGTAAGAAAAGCATGGAGGGGGAAGGGAGCATTGACAATAGTCAGATTGAAGACATATACAAAAAGCTGACCTCCTTGGACTCCCGCTTTGGGAAGGCTAAGACTAGGCATGATTACAACATTTCCGCCTTTAGGGCCATTGAGGAATTCATCGTGGGGCATGCCAAAAGTGTTTCCAACCTCAGCGGTGTCCCGACTGCACTTTGGGGCAATGAAAAAGAGAGCAAAAGAACCATCAAGGAGCTCAATAAGACGGATGCTGCCCACATGACCGCTTTGGGTATGTTTCATGCTTGGAAAAAAGTCAAGATCAGTGTTGATCAAGCAGCCAAGAAGTAGTCCTGCATGCTTCTACTTCTCTCTGTTGTTATTCTTACTGTTTCTTGACTGTCGGGTTACTGTTTTTTTGCTGTTGTTTTGCTGTTAAGTCTCGCTTGTGTAGCTGTTTCTGGGCTACGTGGAATTTCATTGTATTACCTGGACTTGGTTAGTCCTGCTATGTTTCTCACTCTTATTCCGGCTTAAAGGCCTTATTTTTTATTCAAGGGTATAGTCCCTTTCAAAAAACTATTTGCCATTATTAAAAAAAAAAGCACCCTACAAATTAAAAAAAAAATGTCACCATTAGAAAAAATGTCAAAATGAATTTTAAATACTAATATTTTATAGGTTTTCTTTAATGAAAACAAATAAATCATTATACTAAATGAGGCAAGTCAAAATAAAAGGAGAATCATTGTGTTCAAGTGAATTTTTTTTTATCTTATCAAAACTAAAAACCCTACAAAACCTCAGGCATAAATAAGTGAAAGACTCCATAAAATGAAGGAAATATGCTTGCTTTTAATTCTACCTTGCTTTAATTTTAAAAAATAGTTTACATTGGAGTGGCCCATTTGACTCTGAGAATAAGATTATGATAACCAGAGGAATTGAGCTTATTGATAGCTCTTTGAGTGTCCTCACTATTGACAAAATTAACAAAATGAAATCCCCTGTTAATCCATATTCTGATCCATAGGCACGTAGAAACATGTGATGTGTACACATGACTTAAAAATATCGTGTAAATTGACATTCCTCATGGTCCTCAGACTAACTAGTAAGTCAAACATAATTTTCATCATTTCTATGGTGCATGTTATCAATGTAGCATTCCACACCACCCCTGAGATTGGGAGGCCCCCAGTAGTGGAGGAAGTGATGCTTCCACTAGAGGTGAGGCCCTCAACAATCTTATCCATTGTTAAGGTGTCTGTTGCACCAGTGGGGATGATATCCTTATAACGACATTTTGATGTACAATGATTTCCCTTCTTACTGTAGATACTTCAAAATATGAGCACCACACTACCCTTGGAGTGAGAGAGGGTGGAAAATGCATCTCTTCCATACATGGACTCGTTAGCCTTATATCTTGGTGGGCGGGGTCTTTCTTGTAGGGTTCCTAGTTGGAAATGATGTCTAACTTGCGCCACTCAAGGTACTCGAGAGAACACTGTTTAAGGCACACTTTGGCCACTTTGTGGATGCGGTAGTGGTTCCAACCACCTTCTAGCCCTTGTCATTGAACTTATATTTGATGATCTTCCTTGTCTAGCTAAATGATCTTTGACAGTGGAAGAAGAAATTATAGATCTTCATTATCCTCTTATTCAAGCTCCCCACATCTCACTCTATCGGATGCCATCACTGTCATCTCTAACTCAAGAAATAGTAAAATTCAGTAAATCCTCATGCATCTGAAGTGAAGCTTAAGGTTTTGCAGACACTTGAATTTCCCTACATTAAAAATAAATAAATGTCACCATGAGAAAAAATGTCAAAATGAAATTATAAAATTAAGATTTGATAGGTTTTCTATAGTGAAAACAAATAAATCATTATACTAAATAAGGCAAGTCAAAATAAAAAGAGAATCATTGCATTCAAGTGAAACATAATTGATCCTATCAACACTTAAATGCCTATAAAACCTAAAGCGGAAATAAGTAAAATAATCCATAGAAAGAAGGAAACACACATGATTTTAAGTCTTCCTTACTTCAATTTTTTTTTTAAAGTCTACCTTCAAGTGGTCTATTCGAATCTGAGAATAAGATTATCATAACCATAGGCATTGATCTTATTTATAGTTCTCTAAGCATCCTCCCTGTTGAAGAAATTAACAAAACTAAATTCCCTTTTGATTCGTCTTCTGATCCATGACCACGTAGACATGTGTGATGTATCCAAATGACTTAAAAATCTCATACAGACTGACATCCCTCGTGGTCCTTGGATAGAATGGTAACTCAAACATAATTTTCATCATTTTTGTGGTGCATGTTGTCGTAGGAGTGTTCTATACCACCCCTGAGACTGAGAGGTGCCAAGCAGTAAAGGTTACAACAACCCTACCAATGATATTTAGTTTTTATACCGACTATCGGATGCTAGGCAAATGACTTTCAAGAGATGTGAGACACTTCTAGGTCATTTACTATGATGTGATTGAACCTCGATGTAACTAGAGAATTACTTGAATATATTTTGAAGAAAATATCATAGGGTGATTATCCAGACTACGAGAATATAATTAAATGTAATCCGTCCTCTTATACACATGGTAGTAGTGTGAACCACCATCTCACCCTACCTGTTGAATTTGTATTTGACAATATTCTTAGTCTAGGTTGATGATATTTAGCGGTGGAAAAAGAAATTATGCATCTTAATTATCCTCCTATTCAAGATCCTCACATCTCAATCTATCAGACGCCATCACTGTCACCCTTAAATCATGAAATGCACAAATTCAGTAAATCCTCATGTGTCTAGAGTACAATTTAAGGGTTTGTAAACACGTAAATTGCCCTACAAATAAAATTAAACAATCATCTTCGTTAAAGTGTGTACCTATTGAACGTAATCAATGGCGGATACTATTATTTATGAGCGACGACATATGAAGTTTTAGGGGAATTTTATCTCTATGTGCATGTTAGTAAGACACTCTTATGAGAACCTATTTCTTATAAAAAAGAAAGAAACCAACTCAAGTCCTTTATAGTGTATATATGTATCTACTCCATATTTTGGTACAAATTAATTTTAAAATCTAGTCCTTTTATTATGGCATGATTACTATTGGGGGGAACCATATTATAACTAATAGAATAGGTAAATATCCTTCCACATCACAGTCCTTCAAAAATCATATATCTAAAACCTACATTGCTCACCATAGAGAGAAAATCAAATAATAACTGACTTTACAATACTTGCTTCTTTCACATGATTTGATCAGAAGCATGTTAGAGCCAAAGTGAGTTTGTTCTACATTGAAGTAATATTGAACTAAATGTGAGATAAAATATTTATTTTCAAGTACTATGTTAAATTTTTTTCTCAAGATATAAAATATTACCTGAGAGTAAACAAACACATATTTTTTGTAAGTACACAAATGATTTCTCAATAGTAAAAGGTAAAATTAAAATTTTAACTTTCAATTTTCTAAAATATGCCATGATAAAAATTTTATGATGATTATAAAAAATTAAGATTTGATAGGTTTTCTTTAGTGAAAACAAATAAATCATTATACTAAACTGAGGAAAGTCAACATAAAAGCAGAATCATTACATTCAATTGAAACACAACTGATCCTATCAACACTAAAATCCTTACAAAACCTAAAGTGGAAATAAGTAAAAAGACTCCATAGAAAAAGGAAATATGCCTTCTTTTAAGTCTATGTCTTTCTTCAATTTTTAAAAAAATTTTCCCCCTGGAGTGAACCATTCGACTCTGAGAAAATTATCATGAAAATTGTTATGAGCATCCTCCGTGTTAAAAAAATTCAGACCAATCCACTGCTAATCCATCTTCTGATCCATGGGCACAATGCGTGATTGTATAAAAAATGTTGAAAATCATGCAGATTGACATCCCTCATGGTCCTCATAGATAGAATGGTAACTTGAATATCATTGAAAAGATCATGTAGATTTACATATGTCAGACTTGGAATCATCATCCTTGGATCCCCGGTGGGTAGGGTCACTCTAATAGGGTTCCTAGTTGGCAAAGATGATGAACTTGTGCTACTCGTGGCATTCAAGATCACACTTGTGATGGAACAAGCTAAAATTGGGATTCCAAGATAGGATCCATATGCACATTAACATACCCTAAATATTTATAAACCCGGATTCCAAGAGAGAAATAAACTTGGATTAGAAAAACATTAACATCCCCTTAATAGTTATAAATACATGATGACATTCATCATTAACCACCGCATCTCCTTCCACCATCCTTGTGTGCCTTGAAATAAGGGACATGAAATCAATGTGGAAATTTTCCTCCCACACATAACACTTTAAATGAAAATTAAATTTATCCTTACTCCCCTTGTCAGGAGGATATATTTTCGTAATTAAATATAGATATGAAATAAATTAAAAATCCTTTTCTAAAGGTAGAATTTTGGTAAATCATTTTAATTATTATTTGAATTTCATTGTAAAACTATTTATCATGTTGGAATCCCAAAATTCACAGAATAAATCATAAAAAATTAAATTGTTTTCAAGATATATATTAATGCACTGATTGTTTAAGTGGCTAAGAATTTTTCAATTCCTTATATTCCTTAAACCAATGTGAACAATTTGTGCAGTGGATAGTTTGAAGTCAAGAGGATAATATGAATTTAAAAAATAAAAGTAAGAGAGTTAATACTTAATGCTCGCTAGGTAATGACAGTGTAGCTTATCTATGTAAATTAACCTTAGTTAAATAAGAATTCACCACAAATACAAATGTTAAGTACATTTTTTTTATATTACATCTATTATCATTTAAATCCTTTATTGTATTATAAAATTACTAAATATAGTCACACATATTATAGATATTAACATTATTAAGATAATCACACATATTATACATAAAGTTGTTCTCAAATAAATTTAGGGATGAATTACATAATTTTCTTTTTTAGATAGTTAAATGCTTTTGACCAGAGCTATGAATCGGAGGGTTGATGGGTCCCTACCCTACAAGTATTGAAATATTTTGATCGATGAAGGGCTACATAGAAAAACCAAAAACCATTAGGAAAGATTGCAAATAACAAGGCCAAAATGTAACATAATAACTAGGCCTACCAAAAAATAAAGCGGTGAACACAAAAAATAGAGGGAGAATGATAGAGAAACCCTAGGGTTCCACCTCTAATTGGTCCATTCAGACAAGTGTTGCAATATTCCTGAGAAAGGAAAAGGATGATATAGTAACAATATTTCAATTGCACCACACAATCAGGAAGGGGCAGGGAAGGTTTTACGAGCGTGACCAGGTCAGGGATGGCATGCTGGAGATAGATGCCCCATCAGATCAACATATTCTTTGAACATCATCAAAAAAATTATGGAGTACCCGAATTTTAAATTCTAGGGCATAAAAAATCCTACTATCAACCTAGAAATTAGATAGATAAGGATACAAATTAGGCAAAAAGAATATGAAGACATAATTTTTCCAGAAATTAATCAAACCCCGTGCCAAGGTAATGACGTGGGTAAGGATAAATTAGAAAATTTCAATGTACCAGTTCCTGATCTACAAATCACTAGAGTAAAGGAAATGATTTCCCCTCAGTAATTAATGACACAATTGTGCTCTAGAGATAGATTGCACTAAAATTGATCAATTATTGCATAAGTAAGGATTAGAGTCACTTGAGCCGAAGACAATTTGAACTTGAGGGAAGCACATAGAGAATTTATGTCTCATTGTCTAATTTATTTTGAAAATTATAGGTGTGAGTGTGTGAAAATAGGTTTTTAATTGCAAACATGGGTGGTGATAGGGGAAATCAAAAGAGTCGAAACATGGAAAATGAGTTAGGGTATTAAGGTGAAAATCAAGCCTTTTGGAAAAAGTCCCAGGACTTGTGGGGTTTTCACAATTTTATATCTAAATTTCATGGATTATTCCATTCAATATCAAAGGAATTTTATGGCTTGGAATAAAGGCTTTTAAGGTGATTGATAAACAAATTAAGTCATAGAATAACTATTACTAAATATAGTCACACAGATGCAGATAGAAGGGTATCAATTATTTTTAGGGACAAAACCCACAAGGAGCATGAAATTGAGACATTTTTCATGGTAAGGAAAGGTGTTATTTTTTCACTGATGGAATTGCTGAAAGATCTTGTATTCAGAAACCATCAAGGAAGGAGGTGTAATCTCCATATTATGAAGTTCATTACTTTGAAGGGAAAATATCATAAAATTTACACAACATCATTTACAACTTTCCTTAACATGTTTAGACATAAAATCATGTTGAGAATTCTATTTTTCCTTTTTATGTCGTTGAATGATTATGTGAGGGATTCCAAAAGTAGAATGAACAAGGTGGAGACATCCTCTACATGAAGGCATCATCCTTATAATGTATGAGAATGGGAATTCCACATCCCTACCATTTCCTTGAATGATAAGGAAGAGGAGGAGGACATCACCTTGAATTGAGTGCCTCAACAAGATTAGGGTCGGTAAAATGTCTGTGTATAGTTTATTGTGGAGGATAAGGGCTGGATAAATGGAAGGTAGAGGTGAAGCTAGCACTTCCAGGAAAAAGGGTATAGATGGTGGTGACATGGATCTTGAGGGGTTGATCAACAAGGTTCAATTTTTGGATAGGGTTATACAGGCTATGGAGGAGACCAAGTTGATCCAATTTAGATATCAGGAAACCATGACGAAATTCATTAGAGCTTCCAAACAAATCCATTCATCCTAGGTGGACTCCAAACATAATATTATCTTGTAATAGAAATAGGTCAAGGATTTGAGCAATACTTTTGGACATGATGGAGGAGGGCAAAAAAAGAGAAAATTCAATTTGTTTATCAACATCTCTGAGGAATATTTGGAAGAATATATGATTGAGATGAGATAAGAGGAGAAACTCAACAAAGATAGTCCTTTTGACAACAACGAAGATTCCCTTAAAAGTTAAATGATCTTCAAGTATTAGAATGTTTGTGGGATTTTTGTGAACATCTCAGTCTGGTTTGAATTGCTTGTTTGGTTTAGTGCCTCTAGTGTTTTTCTCATGGTACAAATTTTCATTATAAGAGTTAAGCTTGTTTACCTCCTTATGGACCTTTCTGTCTCCTTTTTGCTGGTTTTTTTTTTGTTCCTTTTTGTTGTTTCCTCTGATGTATGGCCCCTAGGAGGCGAACCTATGGTTTTACCTTATCCTAATAAAAAAATACATTCTGTCAGAGCTTCGACCAAAGCCTCACAATGACGTGTGTAAATGAAATGGGATGTTTGACAAAGATGACCAATTCCTTCATCTACACATAGTACTCGGATATTTAACACAAATATGCATGAAATCTTGTAGTTGACAAGAGCTCTCCCTGTGATCTATAGATAATCCACACCTAGGATCTTCTCAATCACTTTCAGAACAGATGTGGAGTCTATATGGATGACATTGTGAAGATGAGTGGAAGACATAAGAGATAGGAAATCCATTTCTAGCTTCTTTCCGCACAAGAGGATGAAAGGAACATAAGTAGATGTCATGAGAGGGAAGAAGAAAACAATAGAGATAAACGTGAGAAAATGGGTGAGGGAAGGTGAAAGCACAACCCAAATAAGTAGTCCCTTGACTCGTGTGAGGTAGGTTGATGCAATAAAAAATAGATGGCATCATCAATATTTTGCCATGTATTGGCTAGATTATGAATAAAGGCTTCTGTTGATTGATAAAAACACATTATACAAAATAACATTACTAAATATAGTCACACAAGTTATATAGAAAGGTGTTATCAATTTAATCTAGGTACAAATTACATAATTGTAATTGGGTTATTGATTTAATGACATCGTGTACATCTCCACATCATCTTCCACATCCTTCAATAGTTGCAAAATATTGCCACAATTCATCTATCAAGTATAATTTTAATATGAATTATAGGCCATAATTCATCCTTCAATAGGTATATTTTACAATTGTAATATGCATTACACTTTCTCTAAACAGTGCTAAGATTTTTGAGAATATGTTTTGATTCCTGGTTCCTCGAAAAATGGTACGTTTGGTCATGATGCAATCTTCCTGTGTGAATATAATCTCAAATATCCAATATCCAAGCCAAATTATGTATTGTAGGAATGAGGGCATCATGTCATTAAAATTTTACATTCTTGGTGATGTCCACACAACAATAAAAATGAAAATATTTAAAATAATGATCTACAAACATTAAACAGAAAATGTTTCTGTTCTATATGTGCTAGTGGCTGCTAGGCTTTATTTTGCTTTGGAACAAGATTTTATCATTCTTAAAATGTCATTAAGATTAACATATGAAGATCTGGTAAAAAATCATTTTATTATTTCAAGGAAGCCAACATGGATCTGCAAATCAATAAACATAACATGTTTCTATTTTATACAGTCTAGCGGCCGCTAGGATTATTTTTGGATATGGAATAAGGTTCTTATCATTTTCAAAATGTCTTTAAGATTAAACCATGCATGAATTGGGAAATTTTTATTTATTTTTATTTCAAGGAAGCCAACATCGATATGCCAAATAATAAACATTATATGTTTATGTTTTTTATGTGCTAGCGGCCGCTAGAGCTTAATTTTTTATTTGGAATAAGGTTTTCACCAGTTTTGAAATGTGTTTAAGTTTAAACTATGTATATCTGGGAAAACTTCATTCTTTTATTGGTCCATGATCCATGATTGTCTCTTCACCCATTAAAAACTTTTTTTTTCTTTAAAAAAAAAATGAAAAAATGATTGCACACTGTGAATCTTTAAGAACCTTAAGGTAGTTATTTTATTCCATTAAAATGTACAATGCATTGTTGGATTTGGAAGAAATGTTTATAATTCAAATGTCAATGGTGCATTTTAACATTTTCAATGATCTACACATGTTCTTTTGTTCTCCTGCATGTTTCAACCATGTACATAATTCAATATAAAATTTTAAATCAGTCTTATAGTTTCCATCAAATCTCCAGTATGTTGGGGTTTTGAGAGTAATTTCTTCTTTGACCTTGTGCGACAAGAATCTTGTGTCATTGATCAAAAGTATATTTTTTTCACCATAGACATTACCATAAATGTCTACTATCTACTGACAAGTATTTGTTTTGAGCTTACATTGATGACATCCCCAAATGAACCTGAAGTGGGTATCTCATAGCCAACTAAATTTTTGATGAACATGTACTTGACCATTGATGAATCCATAAATGAAGACCATAAGGCAGTGTCAAAATATTTTGATGCGGTATTTATGAATTTAGCACTAAATTATCATTCAAAGTATTCAATATCTCCGGATCTAAAATCTTGGAACCATATTACAAGGTATTTTGTTGCCAATACCAAAAATTCCAAACAACAAACCTTCAACTCCCAAAACTAGTAATTTCCTAGGCTTCCCAATTGGATCTATAAAAACAACTCAGAATTAATGTAAGCTTCCAAAAGTGATTAAACACAAGTCAACATAGTATTATGATAATATTTTATTTGGGTAATTCACACAAACAACTTATAAAACTATAATATCAACTCAATCACAGTGAAGATATAAATACTGCCAACTTTTAAATTTGTAATCTCAACATATAAAATAAAGAGTGACCATATGACTATAAGAATGAATATCATTGTAAAAAACATTTTGAAATAATTAATAATTATATAATTTTTGTTGCTATAATTTTTGATGCCCTCGACAACACTCAAACCCTGAGACAATATCTGTGATATGTTTGTGTACAAATTGTTCATCAACCACCAATCTTTGAAACAATTTTCTTCATTGGATTTCGTCTGCATTATAAAATTTTCTAAAGGGTTTCCCTTTGGGTTTATTATAATACACAATGTGTGCGAAGGGATGAAAACAATATCCTCTTTAAGAAAAATATTTTGGAGATCTTTTACTACAATTTCTTCCTCTAAACAACAATGTTCTTTACCCAAAAAAGAACTGGTTTGAATTCAACCACTAATTTTTCTTCAAATCCTTAATCATCTTTTCAACTTCGGTGGAAGAGAGATAGCTAGACCAAAATCCCACTTCACATTTTGTTGCTAGTATCTTTAAAAATTCCTTGAGCCCACCTCACAAGTCAATAGTCTCCTTACTGAACTTGATTGCCAAATCCTTATGGGATTGGTTTTTCTCATAGAGAAAACCCTTCAAATCTAAAATAATTAAATAATCCTTTTGGCCAACTGCACAGAAGTAATTTTTCTCAATTTCCCACAATTTGATATTAACCAATTCAAATAATCAAAATTTCAGTATGTTGACACTTACTAATAGAGATTCCATCTTGGATTCCATCACACTCCCTCTCTGCAGGTTCTTGTGATGCACGTTCTATTTAAAAAAATAGTAATCAAATCAAAATAAATTTTAAGTCGAAGTAAAAAAATATGTGATACAACTTGCTTTTATACAATATTGCATATATGTAGTTGTATATGTATATGTATATTACATAGATATAGTTAGACTATGTTTGCATTGACATTCTTTGATGGGCTTCGTGCCCACTAATGGCCAACTACACAAAGGTATTTGTTTTTTTCAATTCTTGGCAGTTTATTTTTAACCAATTTAAAAAACATTAATCAATTGAAAATAAATACCATGTCGACGTAATTAAATTTGTGATATAACTTGCTTCTATTCAATGAAAAAACCTTTGATGGACAATATTACATAGATATTGATGTATATTAGTGACCGCTAGGCTAACCCATTATTTCCTAGACTATGGTTGGTATGAAATTCTTTGATTAGCTTAGTGGCCACAAATAGCCAACTGTACAGAAGTAATTTTTTTCAATTGTCTGCAATTTAATATTAACCAGTAAAACAAAAATTTACTCAATTCAAAATAAATCTAATTAAAATATGTATGTTAGTGACTGCTAGGGTAATACATATAACAAATAAACTACTTCGCTATAGGTTCCTACAATTATGAGGGCTTATAAATGGTTTTGTTTATAATGCTACATGACTATCATACCATTTTTTGTCAGCGAGTTCATGTGTGTGATGTGTCTATAACCTCCCCATTTGGCATCAAATCTAATTATTTTAATGATTTTTTATTAAAAATATGTAAACAATGACAATCGAAAACTTCTTGCAGTGATAAATTTATAAAATGATTATTTCCCACTCACCATTTATAGATTCATTGGATGGATGGTCAGAAACATTTGGGGCAACAAGTTGAATTTGTTGTGACATGTTAAGGATGACATCGTCTCCTTTTTTGTATGTGGAGAGGAAGAGACGGTGTCTTCCTCTATTGTTTGGTTGTCTACATAAATATTGTATGTATCGGTTCAAATGCATTAAACTAATAGAATTGTTTAAAGTGATATTAGTCAATGTAACTTTTTTCAAATGACAATAGTAATGTTGTAAAAACATTTCTTGATCATGTGATTCAACAATAAAGACCACAGGTAGTCCTGAGTCAACCAAAGCATGCAATGCAACACTACCGGCATAAAGCACTATAATCAAAGAATTTTTGGAATGAGTCAAGTGAACATATGAGACAAAAACCCATAAGATCTCTCGTAAATAAAAGGATGTGTCTTTCCTCGTAGGCTGATTTCTCTTACAATCACAAATTGCTGCGGAAGTTGGTCCATCCAATCCATGGTGATGTCTACTCCATCCCCATCATCAACATCACAATTGTGCACATCAATTATTGTGTACATAAGACACAAGCTCTTAAATTTTCCATTTCTGTCATAAAATCTATAACAACCTTCCACAACTGATTCCCCAATGTCTTTAACTTTTTACATGTATTTTTTATCATCTCTCTTAATATTTTTGAGGAAATAATAGGTAAGAGCACAATAATAACACAATTTAGCAGACTAGATCCGACAACTGTAAGTAGGTCCATTATTGCATCAGAAGTTAGTACACTAGACAAATTACAGAAATCTGTGATCACACATTTTGCATTGAATGGATTAGTTGATGGAATAGATGATATTATTGACTGGAGCTGGAAGGGATATGCACATTGACAGGTAAAATCTTCGGCATCTTCCATCCTTGATAGAATTTTTTCTTCCATTAAAATCATGTAGTTGTCTATAATTGTTTGAGTTACCATGGGAGAACCTTTACCACTTCAGCATCAATTTTTCTTTATGCCAATTTTTCACTTCCTCCAAAATCATATTTTTGTTTTCCTTTCTTCTCTTCTCCCAAGAGTACACACAACTGGTGGTAATGAGATTCATGTAGACCAATTTTTTCAATAATATTCATTTCAGTGCATTCTACCAATACAATATTACCTGAATATTTACTTTTCATATATTTTAGAAATTTTCATCTCATTATTTTGTCATGTTTTACTCTTTGGTAGTAAGAATAAAAAGTATCCATAATGATGCTTGATTCAATAGATTCAATTAGCCATACTTTCCCTGATTGCACTTTATCTAGTATAATTGATATCTCCTCATCACTCATTCCTCTTACAGGCCTAAAGGAATTTGATGTGAACCTTGCCAATGAATTTACTCGAAAGTTAGGATGATTATCCTTACAAGGAGAACAAGAAATCCCACCTAATTTAAATAACTCAATCATTGTTGTCAATTTTTCCATATGTCCTTAGGAAAAAATAGAAATGTCATTTTGGTCAGAAAGGATCTCTATCTTAGCCACTTTGAAAATAGAAAGACATTGCTTCTCGAAACTTTGCATTGAAAGAGGAAAAAAATATATTTACTCTCTACATGTTAGAAAAATTAAATTTTAAGTAAAAATTCCATAAAATTAAGTTTCATTACCTTTAACTTGTCTGTCTTTGTGTTTCCCACTTTAGGCCTCCAAGGAAATCCTAGGGATCTCCAAATCATTCAAGCCTTTTAGAGTACATAAATAAAAGTAGATTCAATCCAATTTTGTTTACCTCATTATGCTACTTGCAAATATTAATAATGACTTCAACTAGTGTGTTTGAAGATATAATGCAAACCTTTCTAACCTGCATCTTATTATGTAATGACTTGTATTTTCTTTCAACTAAAAATTTTTTTGGGCACAAATGGTATGTTGGTCCATCAAGAATGTAGAATTGTACATAAAATCTCTTTTAGGTCATTTGGATCCTCTAGTTTCAGAAGTTCCTTTGTAGAATATAAAAAGGGAAGAAGAATTGCATCCCTAAGAGAAGGAATAACATTAATCAACATTGAATGTAAAAGAAGGTCAAAATTCTCATCATGCACTTCATGGTATTGATATTTTGGAGGTGCTACATGGCACCTAGAAACTTCAACTAGAAAAACATCACCATTGAACAAAAACAATTTTAATTGTTCAGTGGTTGAAGATTATGCATTCTCAAATATATTGGTCACTTTATTCAACAATAAATCTGATTTGTTATTATTTTTAATCCCTTTCAACTTTGAATTAGAGGGTTCTATCTATAATTTATAAAAATGGGAGCACCTTATTGTTGTAAATATATTTGCATGTTTTGGTGGAGAAAGCAAATTTCTTCTATTCAAATAATGACAAATAGAAGAGGTATTATCAATTCTATACAATTTTTTGAATACCAAATTCATGTTATTATGAATTTCAAGTGCATTTTCACATTGCCTCTTTTGTCTGAGTGTATGAACTTCCCAATATTCCAGCCAATATATTAAGAAAAAGAATACGTCCTACTTTCTCTAGAATCCTTCATTTCCAGTTTCTTGAACAATGAAACTTACAACTCCATGTAAAGAATAATGCACTTATTCATTTCAACGTCAATGTTCAACTAGAATACAAAATGTTTTTTGATAAAGAACTTCTTAATTTAGTACCATACCAACTTCACTGACAATGTCTTCATCAACAAAAAATAACCACAGATCACCATGGTAATTTTCTAGGGAATGCATTTCTACAAACCATTCATCATATCTCTTTTTCATATCCTCTGCTCCTTCAATCAAAGGAATTTTCATGAATGGAGTGTGACCAATTGAAGACATATTTCCTGAAAAAAGGAAATAAACAAATTAATAGTTCATAAGTGATTGGGATGGATAAATATTGTTTTTCAATAGTGTAAGAACAAGGAGATGTTATATCTCGATTTCATTATTTTCATAGAGTAAAATTCAATAGGAATGGATATTTATAGCTTAGCGGTTGATTGGAAAAATTCAACCCTCCTTTAGTAATAAAAAGAAGATATCATTAATAAAAGTTTCTATTATGCGTTGCAGAAAATAATTTAAACAATTAATCACTATTAAATTTTGTTTGTTTCAAGTTGTCAATTTGTTGCTAGAAGTGAAGACTAGCGGCCGCTAGCATCTATATATTCTAGGATATATTTTTGTCAATGTAAAAAATAATCAGTATAGCTTTAGGATAGAGGAGCTAATAGTGGATTGATATCTATCTTCCCATCACTATTAAAAACAAATTTGAGTTACACTACATCATTGTGGAAACTTGGAATCCAACATGGGTAATAATGGTTGATAATTGAATATTTAATAATAACAAATATTACATGTCATGATGTGATTGGGTGTTGTCATTAGGTTTCTTGTATAGTTATCATAAGATGTATCATGAATATCACATAATTCAAATCAATTTGTTAGTTTTATAAACCACGGGATATAGATAGTTTGGTATACTCGGCTGAAAAACTAACTATAATCCCCAAATAGTCTTGTAAAATTTAAATATAATAATCGAGCATAGTTAGTTTTTTAATATCTTGTATTTATGATTTTCCACCCGTCCTATGCAATTATCATATTGAACTACATAGCAGTCGCTTGACTTAAAATTTTGTTTTTAAGTCACGTGTATTAATAAAAGTCATAAATATTTTACTTGTCTTGGATATATTTGTTGTCTTCATTGTATGGTAAGCATCCACCCTAATATCTAGTAGGAAAACAGTCTCTTAAATAAATGTAGTAAAGCAAGTTACAACAAATATACCTATGTGCAAGGAGCGCTAACCTCAATATAGTCTTGTAAAATTTAAATATAATAATGGAGCATAGTGAATTTTAAGTTGATTTGCATTACATTTAATTATCTTTGACCGTATCAGCCACTAGGCTTTGAATAACGTATCAGGTTAGGAATATCATGTAATAGATTCTAAATAACATGTTGAACTCAGTGGCTGCTAGGCTTGAAATTTCATTTTCTACTTGTCTTGTTTAACAAGAAAATAAATATCCTAGCAGCCACTAACCTCAAGTATTTTTGATTTTCCATAGATATTTGTAATTATCTTGATCATTAGCAGCTGCTGGGATTCAAATATCATGTGCTTGGATAGGGATATCATGTAATAAAATTTGAATAACATGTTGTTATCAGCAATTGCTAAGCTTAAATTTGGTGTTGGAGCTTAGTTGAGTTTTGTTTTTTATTTTTTCATAGATCTATTACAAATTATCTTGAATGCAAGAAAACAACTTATCCTAGTGGCCTCTAATCACAATTATTTGTTATTTTACACCAACGTTGAGGAATAATCCACTTTGTTATTGAAGTTGGACCTAGTGACTGCTAGGATTAAAATTTCATTTCAAGTTATGTGTCTTCTCCTATCTTGGAACATTAAATAAAGGTTGTAAACATCCACCTTAGTAGTCACTAGTCTTTGAAGATAGTCATGTAAAATTTAAATAAAACAATGGAGCATAGTTATTTTTTCAGTCGATTCGTTACAACTTGTCCTGTAAGAAGAGAACAAATATCCTACCATCTGCTAACCTCCAGTCTTTGTGATTTTACACATGTGCTATGTAATTATCTTCAAACTTAGTGGCTTTTAGGCTTTATAATATCATGTTAGTCTAGGAATATCATGTAATATATTTTGAATAGCATATTGAACTCAGTGGCTACTAGGATTTAAATTGCGTTTGCTACTTATCCTGTTTGCAAGAAAACAAATATCCTAGTGGCCGCTAGCCTCAAGTCTTTGTGATTTTCCATTAGAGAAATGAATATCATGTTAGCCTATAAATAGTATGTAATATATTTTGAATAGCATGTTGAACTCAGCGGCTACTAGGCCTAATGTCTCATTTTTAATTATGTTTCTTCTCTTGTCTTGGAAAATTAAAGAAATGTAGTAATATCATGTTCGGCTAGGAATATCGTGTAATAGATTTTGAATAGGATTTTTAATACCAAATATATGAATATTATGTTAGGATAGGAATATCATGGAATAGATTTTGAATAGCATGTTGAACTCAACGGCCCTAGGCTTAAAATTTTTGTTTGCTATTTATCATGTATGCAAGACAACAAATATCCTAGCGGATGCTAACCTCAATACTTTGTGATTTTCCACCCATGCTATGCAGTTATCTTCAACCTTAGAGGCTGCTAGGATTCGAGTATCATGTTATACTAGGAACATCATGTAATAGATTTCAAATATCAAGTTGAACTCAATAGCCGCTAGGTTGAAAATCTCATTTTTAATTACATGTCTTCTCTTGTATTGGAACATTAAAGAAAGGTAGTAAGAATCCACCATAGTGGTCACTAGTCTTTTAATATAGTCTTGTAAAATTTAAATAAAATAATGGATCATAGTTAGTTTTTGTCTTGTTTGTGCACCTCCAAACGAGATTATAATCACTACCTCCGCTTTCTATTCAAAAAAATGACCAAGAGAGCACTCAAACTAGTAAATTAGTGCTTGTGCATGTTGTATTATTATTTCAAGAGCTATTTTCCTATAATTTTCAAATAAAAAAGAAATCATAATATATATATCCAGTGTATTTATCTTTTTCCAATACATTCAACGAAAGAAATTACGAAAACTGAAAAAAAAAAGTGGGAATAGGAAAATTTCAAAATTTGAATTTCCCTTCGTTAACAAGAAAGTGTGGGATTTTGAAATTTCAAATATTTTCATTTAATGTGGGGGATTTCACATATTGAACTTTGAATGTAACCCTCATTAATATTTTCATTTAATTTAGAGGATAGCGTGGGATACGAGAAAGAAAAATTTATTAACTTGTACTATAGAAACAAGTGGGACAACAACAATTGTTTCTTTGCGAACTCGTGGGAAAATGAAAAATATTAATTTAAGCATAGTAAAAAAATTTAGAAAATAGAAGTTTTCAGAGCCAAGTAATTATTATAATAAAAAAAAAACCTTTGATAGATTATGATTTTGTCAGTATACAAATTTTCTTTTGAGCATTATAATTGTGATGAAATCATATTTTTACGGCATTTAAATTAAGTATTTTTAAATACAAAGAAATTTAAGGTGACCTATTACTTGGGAATAAAGTCACCATTTAGGTAATGCCTATGAGTCACCATTTCACTAGTTACCTTTTTATGTAACTTGATGTGACTTGCTTTATTCGTTGGTTTATATTTAATTTATAATTTTGAAAATGACATGTGGTCACTTTAAGTGAAACCACTAATGGTACTTTCCCATTCATGGTCATTGGCTCATACACAGTCATTAGACACATTTATTATTAATTTTTATCGAATGCAAATTCTTTATTTTTTAATTATCGTTTGCGTTAATCTAAAAAAATACAATTAAATGTTAGATCTTGCAAGTTTGAATCAGTTAATTAAACAACTATATAATTGACACATTTATTAAGAAATTTGTAATTAGCGCTAGAATAAACAAATACTTTTTACCTATAAAAAACCACCATATTAAGTTGTGACTGTAATCCATTAAAGTGTTGGCACGTGACATGAAATTTCTAATATAATTTGTGATCATAAATATTAGAATTTAAATTTCTAATATTTATTATTAATTTTTATCTAATTTGAATTAATTTTTTAAAAATATAGTGCACACCAATTTTTTAAAAAATGCAATAAAATGTGACACATGGCAATTTTGAATTAGTTAGTTAGACAACTATATAATTGACACATTTTAAAGAAATTTTTAATTATCCATAAAAATAACAAATAATTTCAACCTATAAAGAACCGCCATATTAATTTGTGAATGTCATCCATTAAAATGTTGACACATGGCACAAAATTTATAATATATCTTGTGATTGTCAATATTTTGGTGTTATCTGTGTTTTACTCTAGAAAAACTAAAACATAATTTTGCGCTTCACAAGAATTTGAGAGTACCTTAAAGATAGGAAAGAAAATAGGTACCGTTAAGCTCCATTAGAATGATATTTTTGCAACACATAATTCAAAATAATAAATACTTATATTTTATAGGGGAATGGGCTATTATTTTTAGTGTGTGGTAATGAACAACTCGACATGTTGTATGTTGTCCTGTCTATTTGTTGAGAAGAATCCTAGCATCTGCTAGCCTCTACAACTCCTAGTTTTCCTTTCTAACAATGTAAATAAATATATCTACAATTTTGGATTGCTAGTATTTTTCTTTAACTATAATCATATCTTATTGGTTATACAATCCCTTACATATCCAAGTGCGACACTACATACCCTTGAAGTATATCACAAATTATATATTACTCATAAGAGTTTTGTGTCTAACACATAATTTATATTGGTTCATATCTAGTAAAATACTTAGCTACCGCTAAGCTCCATTACTTGAACAAGATCAATCAAAAAAATTCATATAAAAGAAAAGTATTAGTGACCTCTAAGCTCAAATACTTACGGAAAGGAATGATTGTGCGGGAAATATGGTAAACAATTTCTTATTTTTAACATAGTGCTAGAATAACAAATCATATTAATAGATATTAGTGGCTGCTAGGAATTTTCCATAATATATTTCGATGATAGATATGTGAGATATGGACAATTTTTTATTTTTGAAATCTATGGAGGTTTTTATGTATTCGTGAAGAAAGATGGTTATTAAAAATGTTTTCAGGGTGCTCAAATAACATCATAGTGACTGCTAGGCACACAACCTTTGCATATTGTCTTTTGTTACACATCGGTGGGCATCAATGAAAAATATTAGCGAACTGTTAAGCATCCACTACTTATTAGAAGGAGTAGATTAGTGGCCGCTAGGCTCAACTAATTTTTAATTTCGAATATAGAGATCAAATAATAGTTCGTATTAAATGAAAATTCTTAGTGATTGACTAAGCTCGAATACTTACATAAAGAAATGATATGGTGGAAACTAGGCTAAACATTATCTTATTTCAAACATAGCATAACAGATCATAGTAATAGATATTATCAGTCACTATGACATTTTTCATAATATATTTAGATGATAAATATGTGAGATATGAAAATTTTTCTACTCTCGAAATCTATGGAGGTCTTTGAGAAAGTAATAGATTAATGACCTCAAGGCTAAATTGTTTATTAATTTCAAAAATAAAGAGCAAAATATAGTTTGCATTGAAGAAAATGCTTCGCAACCACTAAGCTTGAATACTTACATAATATAACATTGTAGGCTTATTGTTTATTTTTTATTGAGAAAGGAATAGATTAGTGGCCTCCAGGCTAAATTGTTTCTTAATTGTGAAAATAGAGATAAAAAAGTTTGTATTACAGAAAATGCTTAGTGACCGCTAAGCTTGAATACTTACAGAATGTAGCGCTCGAAAAACAGATCATATGAATGGATAAAATGTGGTTGCAAGTCAATTTTCATGTTGGTTCGTATTAAAGAAAATGCATAGTGACCGCTAAGCTACATTACTTACTAAAAGGAGTGGCTTGGTGCTCACTAGGCTCTACTCTTTATATTTTTTAAAATATCAGCCTAATAAAAATCATTATCTACCTTAGCGACAAAGAGAAGAGTTATATCATAATAATAGAAGTACATATTTTAAACCTAAAGACATATAATGTTCTTCTTGGCCCTGCATATTTCCATAAATAACCCGTTAAACAAAATAGTCTTAAACTATTTACTAAAAAATTGAGGGAAAATATGAACACGAATCTTTCTAAGGAATAAATGATCCAAGTCCATGAAGAGCAATTAATGTTTTATGTTTACAATTATTCGTTGATGAGAAGGCTATCAGCTACTAGCCTTTATATTTTCGAGGAATCCATTTTAACAATGCAAATAGATCAATATCAACATGTTTGTTGTCATTATTTA
This sequence comes from Taxus chinensis, assembly GCA_019776745.2. Taxonomy (NCBI): domain Eukaryota; kingdom Viridiplantae; phylum Streptophyta; class Pinopsida; order Cupressales; family Taxaceae; genus Taxus; species Taxus chinensis. The sequence goes on from JAHRHJ020003541.1 coordinate 82,264, forward strand.
TAATTATATTATATTCGATGGACATATCCCTAGAAGATCCAAATCCTTGAATACATACCTTCGAGAAGGATGACACCTTATGTAGTTTTCATTTGATATATTGTGCATAAAACACAATTCATATATTTTTCATATAAATAATTTTTTTTTACAACCAATAAACGTTGTTAGTTAATGAAAGGGAAGGATTTTCTATTGCTACAATCAAAAATTTATGGTAATAAACATAGCGACATAGTATGTAAAGGTTAGATCATCGTAATAGTATGTACATCATTTAAACCTGAATAAGTATCATGTCCATCTTAGCATTGTATATTTTCTTAAAATCATCCTTTAAAGAAAATATACCTAAACTATTTACCACACACGCAGGGAAAAGGTGATAAAGATTATCGTGTAAGATTAAATGATGAAATTCTATTGCATTGATATAATCTTGTTGATATACTATTATTTTATTTCCATTTATATGGTTTCTATTATGAGGATCCCCAATTGTGTGATTGATAAAATCAACAAACTTTTGTTGGCATTTCTATGGCAAGGAATCGGCGATGAGTCCAAGAAAATACCTACAATTAAATGGGTCGACATGTATCACTTTTTAAATATCACAGTGAAGAAGGGATTTTGAACTAGGAAAAATAAAAATCTAGGTTTAAGTGCTAAATGTGTGTGGCATCCTCTCTCCAATCCTCGAAGTGTGTTTGGAAAGATAGCCTTGAAAAAATGGTGACCTTCTTCTAGAGGTTGATATCATAATTAATACCATGACTAATGAATAGAATTCTTGTAACTTAATAAATGTATAAATCAATAAATTAAAGTGTTGAAACATTGTTGGTATGTGGCTAATGACTTGAATATTAATGAATTGATTATTGGAGGGTAAGTCTCATATTATTGCTAACACCACCATCAAAAATCTTGTGTAAATAAAATTCCTTTTTATCCTTTCATTAATTATATATTGGACCTTAAATCTTATATATTGGGAGGCTACTAAATAAGAATATTTTATACAAAATCGAGGGACTGACCAAGAATTCTGTGATAATATTGGTAATAAATATGTTGATTACTGAGACTCACTACCTTTTCCAATAAAGGTTGGTATTAAAGCCCCTAGCAAGCTTGTATTAATTACAAACATGTGATGGCATAGTCACTCCATTTATTTACCGATCCAATCTCCCTATATTTCACATCTTTCAAGTTTATTTCACTAGATTTCATTTCATCTGTCATGAACTTTCCAATGTTGTCTTTTATGTAATTTTCCACGTCGGTTCGTGAAATGGGAATTTATACCAAAATTTCACGTCGCCATTTGAAATCCATATTTTGGATTGAATCAGAGAAATACATAGCTGCTATTGAGGGATTTCTTGGATATGATTATCTTTCTATGGAGGGATGTCTTAGGGTAAATGCAAAAGTTTCTTTGTCATTCATTTTTCATCTTCCTATCATGCATCTGGAAAATTATTGAGCTTTGCATATGGGTTATCACTAGATCAAGCCAGCGTATAGGGTTGACATGGAAGCAGAAATGGACAAAACCTCAAGTGCATCGTGGCCCTTACTTTCTCAAGCTCATTATATATAGGAAGGTTTGATGGAATTGGCCATTTTTGGAGAGCTATTACAATCAGTTTGAAATCCTGAATATGTTTCGTGTATGGTGTGTCTAAATGGGGGTGAGAAACCGAGGGTGGGACCTAGTTCGCTCCACTTTCCTGACCTGGATGATATATTTGCTTCGTTGCAACACAAACCAACATGTTGGAATCTTCTTCATAGGTAAGGTCATAAGGCATACGATTGGTTAAAGAGTCAGGTTTCTTCTGGAAAAGAGCATCTTTTTCTAGAACCGTTGTAGAAGCTGTTTTCATCCCCGTTAAAGTGGAGGTTACGGAGCTGTCATTTGATTCAGTTAAATAAGCTCTTCTAAAATATGTCAGTATGTATCTTTGTTTTAGTTGTTTTATAGTGTTTTTAGTTCTATTATTATTGAATCATCATATCTGTCTTACTGTTCTGACTTTTGTTGTATTCCTAACCACTTGTGTTTTTGGCATAGGCCCTTGCATTTTTTCAACAAAGTATTGATGGATCATTCGGATTTTTATATTTATCCACTCATTATATCTTTACTGTAAAGGGAAAGGGACCATGAAACCCTCTTTTAGTTATAAAAAATAAGAAATCTTTAATAAAAGGTTTTGTTATGTGTTGTACTAAGCAATTTAAACAATTACTCTATTAAATTTTTGTTGTCAATTTGTTTCTATTGTATACTAGCAGCTTCTGCATCTATAATTTGATATCTTTCCATTGTAAAAAACACAGTGGATTGATATCTTCTCTATAAAAAAAAAATGAGTTACACTACATCTTTTCATGGAGGTCTTTTAGAAAGGAATAAATTTAATTCTCTTTCTAATAATAGAAGATGTTGTAAATGGTTCAATACAGAAACCTCTCCTATAACAATTTTTAGGGAAATTCCTATCATTATTTTCATGTTTTCCTCCTAACACGCATAGATATAAGCACAAATTTTCTCTACAGTCCAATTCAGTTTTGTTTCTTATGGTTTTTGGATATCAACAATTAACTGATGCAAGAAATGGTATATGTCTTTTAAAAATCTTGGGCTCCAGAGACATTCTTCTATTGTTATAAAAAATTTGGTAAACTTGGATATGTATGATGTTGTGTAGTAAAATTGTGGCCCTATGTAATGAACAACATCCATCTCAAAACTAGAAATTGTTTGCATATTTTTGGGTTCAGTACTACCATTGTGTATAATTATAGCTCTGTACCATTCAAAATCATCCAAACTGAATTTACAAAAGGCTCTACAAACAAAATAGAGTAAGGTGTTAAAACTAACATGGATAAACATTATTTCATATTGTATAGCTTATCATACAACAAATCAGAAAGTAAGATCTTATTACAATTTATTTATTGACAAATGTTACATTTATATTCTCTAAGGTTGTTCATATTCCACATGAACATGGCTCTTTACATGTACAATGACATAATGACAATGATAAAGAAAAAAAATCTCACACTATAAATATTTAATTGGCTATGGTGCTACAAACATTGTTTATAAATGTGATCTAAAGAATTCTAAGTCAATTGCTATAAAGAGAATGTATAGTCACTACCCACTAAGATTTCTTGCATTTGAAACTGATGTGGAAATAGTTGGAAGAATTGAGCATCAAAATCTTAAGATTCTTCATGGATATTCATTTTCTCCACTTGGAAACCTATTGTTTTATGATTACATGAGTAAAAAAAAGTCTATGTGGGACATCATACATGGTGAGTAAAATGATCTAAGTTATGAATAAAAATGGATCTGTACATTATAGATTCATATTTTGAAATAGAAGCATCCAATCAATCTCTAACCTTCATATTAAAATGGATTGTTGGAAAAGCTAAGTAGTGTTTTATTAATTTTTATTTTCGTATAGGATCATCAAATAAGATTAAGATAGATTGTAACACTCAGATAAATATTTCTCATGGTGCTAAAGAAGGATAGCCATATCTTCATTATGATAGTAACACATGCATTGTTCATAGCGATGTGAAGACTTCTAACATTATTTTGGATTATAATTTTGAGTCACATTTGTCAGAATTAGGCATTTCCAAGTGCATTCCTCTTGGCCAAAAACCATACCTCTACCTATTTTATGGGTACCATTGCTTACATTGACCTTTGAATATGTAAGAACATCATAGGCTTGATCATTGGAAGATTTTTTATCCTTGAACTAACAACTATCTTCTTCTCTCTCTTTCTCTATGCTCTAATTCTTCACTTGAAATATTGACTAAGTACAAAAAGGTGCATGAGCGTGCAAGGCCTAAGTTAAGGGGTGGGCACACAAGGAGAAGGTGCATGCAAGGCAGGGTTCTAGGAGGGTTTTAGGACCCGTGATACATGTCGGTAGAACAAGGTCTCGGAACTTAGCCATATTTGCCGTATCAGGGCAAGACACGAGAAAAGCATGACCCGCCTGCGCATGATGAATGGATAAGGTGTCATCCTAGCAATAGGTTGGCCTAGGAAGGAATATACCCTATGTTGGAAGCTTCTAGAAGACCATCATGGAAAGGAGTGGAGAGCTCAGGCCTGGAGGAGCATGCTCCCATGGAGGACCACATTGGGACACTTGGTGATGGATCTGAAGCCTCAAAAAGGTGGGTTGGCAGTTCAAGAGGCCTATAAATACAAGCGCCCACAGAAAAAAAGGTAGTAGATCAATAGAGAGTGGAGCTCTACAGAAATGCTGTGAGGAGTTGTATTGGGTTGGGTAGATAAAATATAGGAGAAGGATGCATCAAGGGGCTTGGGATTGTAAATTTTCTTTTTGAGAGCTAAGGGATGTAAATCCAGTTATGATGTATGACTTCGGTCTGCCATACTGTGATGTTCTGTAATGGATCTAATGGATGTAATGAGGTTACCAACTTATTTGAATATGATCATTAATGATTTTGGTCCATACATATATCTTTATAGTTCTATTTCATGTATGTTTATGGAATGAGTATGAATCCTTATGCATTTTCCTTTCTATTTTGGTTCAGTCATGTAGTCTATTAAGTATCTTTCTATCTAGGAATGACTGCATTGGTCTAGAAGTCATTCTGAGCTCTATGATGATTACATGTCTCGTTTCCACTCACTCTCCTTAAGTTCCTATCATAGATGATGTTTCCCACTAAAATCACATAAAGGAGAGACTTGGAACCTACACATGCCTTGGGTGAGTGCCCAGCACCCACTGGGTGATAGGCCAGCATGTATGGGATTCCCTTGTTCTTTGGTGGGTGTAAAAATGATTACATCTTGGTTCCGTTATCGGGACCTATTTTCAAAGTTGTAGTGGGAAATGGCATACATCATGATCTTGTGCAATGAGTGATGACAGAGTGTTTAACCTTAGAAGGTGTTGAAACATGGTTTAAGAGCACGAAGGATGAATTTTCTCAGAGATTCAGCACTGGACCTGAGTTTGATGCACGTAGATGGGTAGAAGAGAACCTCTACCATGAGTTGTATGAAATTTTTTTGTTGCTTCCCAGTAGAGCTGTATGAATGGCTCTCGGCATATGCATCTAGATCAAATTGGTATTATAGATCATGCGTGTGGACCCAAGAAGAGTACCAGAGGCTACAAGATGTAGATCTGATGTGGACTCATGTTGTGGATCATTGGTGGAAAGGAGTACTGGCTAGCTACACCCTGGAGTATGCTATTTCTACATATTCTTGTCCAGAAGTCACTGAGTTTGAGTTTCTGAGGGAGCCCAGAGGATCATTTCTATGTTATTCCTCTGGTCAATGAAGATATTGATTGTTACCTTGAGTTTAGAGGCATTTCTGATGGCCGGCTAAACCATTCATGAGCACTGGGTGAGGAAGCTAGGGTGGAGGAAGATGGCAGATATTGTGACTGAGAAAGAAAGGGAGGAGAGATGACTCAAGTATAGTGAAGCATGTGAAAGGGAGATTGCTAGACAACACGAGGTTACAAGTGTGATGGATCTATGGAGGTAGATGTTGTGGGAAGGATTTGAGGTTCATGCAGAGGATGTGGAACCTAAGTAGTTTGTGCTACCCCATCTTGGCAAGTGTGTAAGAGAGACCCCTTGGCTTCTGATGAGATTTCGTCACTTGGAGAGAGAAGAGTCGTTGGAGTGCATCTGAACCCACCTAGTGACCAAACCCTAGCACTTGGTTTTCTAGATCAAGGAAGAAGTATTGTTAACCCAGTTGGTATCGGTGGAAGTGACTGATCTGTGCCCAGGAGATAAATTTTTTCATTTGGGACTTCTATGGCTGCACATACTATTCCAGTATTTGGAGGAGTTTTTGGGACAAGGAGAAAATATACAAGGCTTGGGTAACATGTCAGGGAGTGGCACGAGACACACATCTAGCAGTGGCACAATATCATAGATGATTGGTGCATAGTTCAGTGGGACGTTGGGGACCCTAGGTGTGACCACTTCAGGCCCATTACTAGTTACAGGAGGATCTGGAGGTGGAACTGGTGGGACTGGGGGCACAGGACCTGGTGGATCTAGTGGATCTGGTGGAGGAGGAAACACCAGAGGAAGTCAAGGAAATGGATTAGGAGGACAAGGGCCCTAACCACCTCCTCAAGTCTTCTTTGAGATGTCTTTACATTTTCCAGATTACAAAGGTATTGAAGATGTTGCAGGAGCATGTTCACAAGTGTGAGCTGCTATGGAGCGCAAAGGGGATCACAACCCCAAAGTGGAAGGCCAATCAGTTTACAATGATGTTGCAAGGGCATGCGCATAGCTGGTATAGGAAGTATGACCCCCATCAGATGGTGGTAGATTACACCATTGAAAAATGCCTTCCTAGCAGAATTCCACATCCCTGAGTTTGAATAGAAGAGCATCAACACCCTTAAGGAGATCCAACAGGGAATGGCAGAGAGTGTGTGGGAGTATGATGCATAGTTCAAAACCCTCCTGTCAAAGTTATCCTATGACATTCACCCTTCACAACATGCTCAATGGTTTGTTGGAGGGTTGATAACACTGTTTAGAAGGGCATTATCTCATAAGACTTTCACAGACCCACACGAGGCGTTGGAAGCTACCCTACACACTGAAGCTGTTGGGAGCATTGACACTGGTGTTAGCCCATTTCTGGAAGCTCAAATCGCTGCTATGGATAAGTAGTTGGAAAAGTTTTTCTATGAACTCATCCCATGAGACTCGTAGTGGTATATGGTGTACAAATTGTGAAGTAGAGGGGCATGTCAAGGATAGCTTCCCTAGGAATTTGGTACGTGCTATAGCAGTGGATTGTGAAATTTGTCACGGGGACCATGATGCAAGTAGGTGCCCTCTACTACAATGACGTGCAATCCATAAAAATGTATCTTGTTATTGCAAGATCTGTACATCCACATCACATGACACCAAAGACTGTAGGCTGATTGACCAGATTCATGATGCTATTGATCTTGGTGTGCACCAAACTAGCCTTGCAAGTGGTTCTAAGGGTGATGATCACCATTATGAGGAGCGCACAGATGGAGGCATGCGTGGAAGGGGATTTCACAGAGGATTCCGTGGTCATGGTAACCGCGGAGGAAGAAGTGAGTTCCCACGAGGAACCTGTTTTAATTGTGGATCTACAAACCACTACAAGTGTGAGTGTCCAGACTTATTACAAGTGCTCATGGTGTGGGAAGAAGCACAAGTATGAGGAGTGCCCTGAGTTTTTTGAGCACATGAGTCAGCAACACTGGAAAGACAAGGGCATTGCAATGGTAAGCATTAAGAAGGCTGACACATAATGGATGCCATGGGTGACATGTGATGCAGGCTTGGAACCTGTTATGGTAACAACAAGAGCAGAGGCCGTGCACACAAAGGAAATGCCAAGGTAGAAGAACCTAGTTTCAAGGGAAGAAGTGGTACATGGGAAGTACCCAGACCCTGTGCATCAAAAGGAGGTATATCAAGAAACCATGGATGTCATTCAGAGTTTACAAGGAGAAATCTAGTGTCTAAAGGAGCAGTCCAGGAGGGAGGAGCAAAGAAGGAAGGTCGAGGTGCCAAAGGATGACCTGGATGAGGTCAAGGAAGTATGTAAAATGCTAAGGAAAGAGAATATTATTCCCTTGCTAGGAGCATGGTTGAGAGAGAAGGTACCACACGTCAGAGAAGAGCACGAGAGGCAGGTCTTACATGCAAACCTTCCCCCTCACAACCTTGACTATGATAAGGAGATCACATTAAATGCAGTCATGGATGGATGGCTCCTTAGTAATATCCTCATTGACATAGGCACGGAGGTCAATGTTCTCACCTTGGATGCATGGCATTAGATGGGAAGACCTGCATTACAACCATCTTCGAATGTGTTGTATATGGGAAAAAAAACAAAGGAAATGCCCATCAGTGTCTTAAAGGATGCAACTATCACCATTCAGGGGGCTAAGTTTACTGGGGACTTTGAAGTCTTGGCACTCGCTGAGAAAGACAATTTCCCAGCATTACTTGGGTGCCCATGGTGCTATAAGAATAATGTGGATCTTTGGTTCAACAAGGGATACATAAGCTTTGAAAATGAGGAGGAATGGGTCATCATACCCCTGGTTGATGGAAAATCAACACCCTATACTGAACCCCTTGGGAGAAGAGGTCCTTGATAGAATATATGTGTGCTCAATCAGGGATCTAGAGATAATTCATCCCATAGAGGGAGTTATTTGGTTTGAGGATGCTCAGTCCTTAAGTGACACCACCAGTATAACATGTGATAATTGGGTGCATGGGACCTATGAGTTGATTGGACAACATTTGAGAGGATTGGTGACAAAGGTGACAAAGGCATGTATAGTCCGGTGCCTAGGAGGAAAAAGCTACCTAAGTATTCAGGAGGAGCCTTCCTTGAGATCTTTTTGTAGGAGATGGAAGCTTAGTGGAAGAAGGAGAATGAATGAAGAGGGATGTTAAGTTATGTCCTACTCGGCATAGTGGCATGGTGGTGGGCTACACATCACAAGAACCTCTTGGAATGATGCAAGGTGAGAATTTCCTTCTCCATAAGGTTTTACAGGAACAACACGCCCATGGCTATAAAGGACTACCATGGAAAGAGACCGTCTCCTTCCATATCCAAGCATGTGAGACAACCTGGATGGGAAGCGCAGAAGCATTACCACCTTCATTATGGGTTCACAAGTTGTACTCCACCCTACAAGGTTGTGCACATGCATGGTATATCCACTTAGAGATGCATCACCAAATTGGTAATTGGCAAGAATTGGCGGCTGATCTCATTCAAACATTCAAGTAATGGAGTACAAAACCATTGGTGGATAAGGCATTGTAGGTTATCAAGCACCTTACCATTTGGGATAGTGCTATGGTGGAAGAAAAAATACAAGAGTTGCTAGGTGAACCTATCTTAGAGGCACTCTTCGAGGAAGAAGAAACAAAAGAAATACAATTTGAGCACGCGTGTATAGAGAAAGAAAAGGGGAAGATGGTTTATGTTATTGATGGAGAAGAGGCAGAGAACTTGGATGTTAACCACTCTATAGGGATGCATGAAGTCATAGATAGTGCTGATGAATGGGTGCATGCCTACCATGAACCTTTAAAGACAAAGAAGGTTAACATCGGCTCAGAAGAAGAGCCTAAAGAGGCTATCATCAGAGACTATTGGTCAGAGAGGGAAGTCTCCAAGATCATTGATCTTTTACATGAGTTTGAGGATTTATTCCCATGTGGGTATCATGAACTCAAAGGTGTTCACCATTCCTTGGGGGAAATGAGAATTAAGTTGAAGGAGGGTGCACGCCGGTCTGGAAGAGACCATACCGAATGAATCCTAACCTATGCGTGAAGGTCAAGGAAGAAATAGATAAGATGATAGTGTCGGGCATCATTGAAGTTGTTGAAGAGTCAGAGTGGATAAGTCCAATGGTAATTAACATCAAGAAAGGATGGAAGGATAAGGATCTGTGTTGATTACAGGGACCTGAATGCAGTGTGTATCATTGATCCTTTCCCAACCCCATTTACTGAAGAAATCTTAGAGGGAGTGGTAGGACGTGAGGTCTACTCTTTCACAGATGGATTCTTGGGCTATCACTAGGTAAGGATCGTGAAGGAGGACCAGAGGAAGATGAATTTCACCACTGAGTGGGGAATTTTTTCCTATACAGTCATGCCTTTTGGGTTGAAGAATGCACCTGCAGTGTTCTCATGCATTGTGGTACAAGCTTTCCAGGACTTCATCCATAAATTTCTTCAAGTCTACCTGGATGATTGGACAGTATATGGGTTAGTGAAGGACCATTGTGACAACTTAAGGCTGATGTTTGAAAGATGTCGGCAATTGAGGATATCCCTCAACATTAAGAAATGTGTCTTTGCTACCCCGTTTGGAACATTATTGGGGCACATCATATGTAAGGAGGGCCTACTAGTAGATCCCACAAAAGTTGCAGTAATTATGGGATTGAGGGAGCCTACTAGTCAAAGTGTAGTGCATGGATTTCTTGGGCATATGGGGTACTACAGGAAGTTCATCAAGGGATATGCCAAGATCACCACGCCTTTAGAAGAGTTTCTTAGACATAAAAGTGCCTTTCATTGGGGAGAGGCACAACAGAAGGCATTCAACACTTTGAAGGATAGGCTTGTCACCATGCCCATCCTACATTTCCCTTCTTGGGATAAGCCTTTCCATGTTCATGTGGATGCCTCAGGAACCACCATTGGAGCAGTACTTGCACAACCTGGTGAAGGGATTGTTGATCATCCTTTGTGCTTTGCAAGTAGGAAGTTGACACCAGTGGAGTAGAATTATACTACAACTGAGCGTGAGGCATTGTCAATGATCTACGCACTTCACAAGTTCAGACAATATTTTCTAGCAACTCCTTTTATATTTTACACTGACCATATGGCATTGAAATATTTAGTGAACAAGCCCATTCTACAAGGGCACATATGTCGGTGGGTACTATTGTTCCAAGAATTTGAGTTCATGGTAGTTGTCAAACTAGGTAAAAGTAATTTTGGACCTGATCATTTGTCTAGGATTGATTCAGGAGAGGACACACAAAGCATTGAAGAGACTATGCCAGATGCACAACTGTTTAGGTTGTGGTGTGCACCCTCAGATTTGTAAGATATTGCATTATTTCTCAAGACAGGTGTAGCACCAGAAGGGATGAAGGCATTGGATAAAAAGTGGTTAGCTATATGCTCCATGCCCTACATGTTGATTAGTGGGGATTTATACAAATTAGGACATGATGAGATTCTGTGCCGGTGTGTGCTAGAACATGAGCACCTAGCCATAATAGAAGAGGCACATGGAGGTAGTGCAGGTGGACACTATGCAGGTGATGCCACTACACGCAAGATATTAATGGCCAGATTATGGTGGGAGACCCTATATCAAGACTGCAAGGAATATTGCAAGGTGTGTGACCATTGTCAGTGCATTGGAAAACCAGGGTGAAGAGATGAAATGCCTTTGCACCCTATTCCCAGCACTGAGCCATTCAAAAAGTGGGCTATAGACTTCATAGGCCCTATTGCACCAGCCATGCGTAGGACTGGGTCACGTTATATAATCACTTGCACAAATTACTTGACAAGGTGGGCAGAAGAAGCACCTACTAAGGATTGTACAACAGCTACTACAGCAAGGTTCCTATGGGAAAACATTATTACAAGGTATGGATGCCCTTTGAGTTTGACTAGTGACAGGGGTACACATTTCTTGAATGAGACAGTAAGGATTCTGTTAGCAGAATTCATGGTGGCTCATCACAAGACTACCCCTTACCATCCACAAGCAAATGGAACTGCTGAGGCATTTAACAAAATACTTAGTCACACATTGACTAAGATCTATGATGTTGGTAGACAAGATTGGGATGAAAAAGTATCAACCATTCTTTGGGCATATAGGACAACCTACAAGAGGTTAAATAAGGCCACACCATTTCAATTAGTGTTTGGCATGGAAGCTGTCCTACCAGTTGAATTTATGTTACCTTCGCTACGTATAGCACTCGTAGGAGGATTAGATGATGAACAAGTGCTGGAAGAAAGAATTGACAAGTTAATGCAATTGGATGAAAGATGATTACTTTCCAGGTGGAGCCAGAAGAATGAAAAAGCAAAACAAAAGGCATGACATGATCGTCACATTAAGAACAAAAAGTTTGAGGTTGGGAAGATGGTTTTACTATATGATTCCAAGTTCCTGTGCCATCCTGGGAAGTTAAAGGTCCATTGGTTGGGTCCCTACATCATCTCGTACATCCTTGATTCAGGTGCATGCCAGTTGCAAGCACTGGATGGGATGAGATTGACTAGGACACTTCAATGGGAGTAGGCTGAAGCCCTACTATAAATAAGTCTTCTTGGTGTTTGTAATAAGGCAGTATTGCCAGATAGTTTAGGATTTCCTTATTGTATTTTCTTTTCTTGTGTTTCCCTTTCTCGTTGTTGTTTTGTGTTGTGCCTTGGGTGCCAGTAACCTCATTAATTTTTCAAAGGTTGTGAATGCACAGAGGACCACACATCATTTTAGTGTGGGGTGGAGTAAGGTGGAAGAAATTGCAAAGTGTGAAGTACCAGGAAGGATTGCATTGGAAAGCCCAGTTGGATGGCCCTGGGAAAGGAAGTGCATGGAAGGAAAGGTGAAAAAGGATGGTTGGTGTCAGGGTAAGGCTACATTGTGGATCCATGTACAAGAGAGGAAGAAGTGCAAAAGCAACATGAGGTAGGTGAGAGAAAAAATCATGATGGAAGTACCTTCGGCACTGGTGACATGCACGCAAGAGTCTCCTGTCAAGATGGATTGGTTGCATGCCAAAAGGTTGGGGGATTGTCTGTGCAAGGTTGGGCACGTGAATTAGGGCACTAGAGTCTAGTTTAGTGGAAAAATATGCATTAAAGTGTTGAAGTATGGTGGTAGGTGAAGTAGCATTTAATGCTAAAAAGTGGGAAAAACTATAAATAGAAGGTCGAGCACTTCATTATGGACATTACAAATATGAAGAAGGAAGAGATTTTGTGAACTAGGGTTTCCAGAGTTGATCCGTGTGAAGAAAAATTGGAAAAATTTAACTGTAAGTGACTAGTTTGGATCTGCAAACCAGGAGGGAAATAGTTCACGGGTGTAGAGAGAGTTGTGGAGAAGCATCATCTTGTGAAAGGGATATTCTAGTGAGGGTTTGGCAGCTAGGGCATGGGTTGAAAAGGATTTTCTTCACAAGTTTGAGATCTAAGCTTGGAAAGGGTAGAGAAGCAGAGCAAGAGAAGTTGAAGTGCAAAGATAACCTACACAATGGCACCCAAGAAACCAGCTGTAACACCTAAGAAGGGAAAAGGAAAGGGCAAGGGAAAACAACAAGAAACTACCGCAAGTACCAATGAAGAATGGTATGCAGAAATGCAGTACCCAGATGGGGTTTTTCTTGGAAAGGAGTGGGAGTCCCATTTAAGAAAAATGACAGTAAGTGATTATAACCATCGCACAAACACAGATGAAAAATAAATGGTGCTGGAGTTAGTGTGCCCAAAAAACAAGAGGACACCAGAAGGGTTACCCATTTATAGCGACGAAGTAAAAGTGAAGTTGGAGAAGGCAGGATTGTTGCAACTCTATGAGTTTCCCTACTTTGGGAAGCCTGAGCACCTCTATCAGTGGCTGATGTCATGTGTACATGAAGATCACTTTCACTTTGTGGGGTGCAAGATGTGCATAACTCCTCAGCTGATTTCAAAATTCACAGGTCTCATCTGTGAAGGAGAAAGTATAGAGGATGACCTATGTGACAAAGAAGCCATCAAAGAAACCATCGCCACATATGCATACAAGAAGGGGTCAAGGTACTTTGATATTGCAGATATCCAAGACCCGGTGATGAGAATGGCCGCATGCCTGGTAACCAAACTTAATGACCAAGAGAGGTGGATGCAAGTGAACAAGTCATGGCTCAATGTTTGTAGAAGGATATCAGAAGGCACCATCTACAACTTATCTGCATACATCGTGGATGAGATCATCAGCAGCACACAGGAAGGTGACAAGATAATTTTTGGAAATGTCCTCTTAACTATTGTGTTTTCAGAGATTGGAGTGCCAGATGTGGCAGATAAGTTCGTTTGGGAGTACCCAGAGGAAGACCCCTCACCCGCAAAGAGATTCAAAAAATACACTTGTGATAGCATGATGGCCATTCACAAGGCACATCTTGAGAAGTGGTATACGTGCTTGAGGAATGCGTTCAGGGTAGAGTGGAGGATCCCAGAACAACTACCAGTGCTCACAGAGGGAGAAGCTGAATTCACAGTATACCAACACTTCTGCATTGGCAGATTTAAGTTGGTTGATGAAAGCATGAGCCCATGGTGTAAAATTCCATTTTCCTTCACCGCTCAGTACTTCTAGGTGGGAGTAAACAGATTCAAGGAATCCAAGAAGCTGAAGTTTGACCTTGGAAATATGGATCGGGACCACAGGGAGATGCACAGGATTGGTATACCCCAATAAGCATGCATACTTGGAAAAGTATGTATCACATGAAGTTAAAATGATGAGACCTATTACTCTGCCCATTATAGAAAGGTCCACAACATGTGTATACCTTCACATAAGGCCCAAGTTTGAGAAGGGTGCTTATCTTGAAAATGAGATATCTATACCTGAAGACCCAACAGGTAGAAAGAAGACCATGCCCAAGAAAAAGGAGATGGAAGAGATAAAGAAAAAGGCACCAAGTGTCCAAGGTACACAAATGGTGGGCACCCTAGGAACAAGTGCTAGAACAAGTACTTACACATGTAGGAAGAGGTCCCCAGTCAGAGAGGAGGTGCCAGAACAAGAAAATCCTATCACAGAGGAGAAATCACCAGAGGAGGAAGAAGAAAGAGTAGAATCCCTATACTGGAATCCCCAGTTAGGAAGAAATAGAAGGTGATAAAGGAGGATGATTCAGAGGACACAGAGAGCTTGGAGAACTACAGGGGTGAGAGGGATGATGATGAAGAAGATGAACCTGAAGGAGACCAAGAACCACTTGTTTTCAGCATGCACGATTCAGGAGAAGAAGGTGAAGAGGAGAAGAATGACTATAACTTTGTGCAAAGGAAGGGCAGCCAGGAGGAGGAGGGCACCCAGGACATGGGAGGAAGTGAAGAGGTTAGCACAAAGGATCAGAGGACTCCAAGCCTCACGCAGGAGTAGATAAATGAGGTGGCAGAAAGAGAAGCAATGAAAATCATTGAAGCCTTGGTAGAACAAGAGTTGGAGCGCAACGCTGAAATAGTGATGAATGAAGATAAGGAAGAAAGTGTAGGAAAAGATCACGGCAGCACGGGAGGCCCCAGTCTAATGGTAACTGTTCCTAAGGGCATGCACACAGGAGGAAAGCACATGGAGATCCAGAGACCAAGAATGAGCTATATTGATGATCCAAACAAGGTGTTGTGCACGTGCTTCCAAAGCACAGTACCAACAGATCAACTCTTGGCAATGAAGTCATTTGATGAAGAAGGTGCATACCCTCGGATGAGGAAAATGCTTTCTTGGGAAATTAAGTCCCACATCGATGAGCCAAAATTTGAGGTAAGCCAAGGGGAAATAATGAAGATTCCTGAGTTAAAAGGAGACAACCCCTTGGTGAGCGCTCGATAACTTTCAGATGAACAAGTCTATAATGCGTTGAATAAGGTCTCCGTTGAACTGGAAGCCAGGTTATTTGGGAGGAATGAAAGGGTAACATTTCGAGATGTAGAGCTAGAGAAAAGGGAAGAAGAGCTAGAAGAAAGGACCAAGGACTTAAAGCAGGAGAAACTAATTAGTGCGCAACTAAAGCGTGAACTAAGGGAAGAAAAGGAAAGGGTACGCGAGGTATACAAGAAGGTAGAATCCATCACAGATGCCATTGTTTTGAAGCATCCAGACCTAGCACCACCCACGTAAAAGTATGGATCTTCCCTTGAGTGCCTTGAAGACTTAACACACATCCTCACCATGGAGAGGAAACCTCTGGCCTTAGAATCCATGGAAGAAGTAGCAGCGTGCCTGGAAAAGGAGGAAAAATTGAAGGTTGTAGCAATCATTTCTGAGTACAGCAAGGTTCTTGCTGATGTGAAAATTTCTACCCATACTGCTGAGGCCATGTATGAAAATTGCACAGATAGAGATAGAGTGGCGAGTATCCTGGTCACCACTCATGAGGTAGAGCTCAAGGAATTCCAAGAGAAGAACAAAGGAAATAGAGCGGAGTGGGAGAGGATCCTAGCCGAGGTTGAGAAGAAGTCAGAAGCCATTGAAACCTTACGAGGTTCAATTAAAAACTGGCTGAAGGAGTTGTACCCACAGATTACAAGAAGGATGGATGTGCTTGAGGACGTGGGCAAGGAATTGGAAGGAATGGTTGAAACAATAAACACTCGAGGAGATGGACTGGGTTTTGAGGAGGTAAGCTCCCTAGTCAGTGACCTCTGCCAAAGAGCACAAAATGAAGTCGATGCCTGGAACAAGTTGGAGGCTGACTTGCAAAGATATTTTCCTATCTTGTTGCAGTAATGCCAACACTTCCCCATTCTTTCATCTTTCCCAAATTCTTCATTCCCTTATTCTTTTCCCAAGACGTTAAGTCTATTGTAATTCTTTCTTTTCTTTTCTTTGAAGAAGTGTTCCCGAGGGTGGAGAACAGGTAAAGTGTGGGGTGATGTTGGGCCCCTAAAATATTGACTAAGTACAAAAAGGTGCATGAGCACGCAAGGCCTAAGTTGAGGGGTGGGCGTGCAAGGAGAAGTGCAAGGCAGGGTTCTAGGAGGGTTTTAGAAGGACCCGTGATACGTGCTGACAGAACAAGGTCTTAGGACTTAGCCATATTTGGTGAATTGGGAAGGACACGAGAAAAGTGTGACCCACTATGCATGATGAATGGATAAGGTGCCAGCCTGGCAACAGGTTGGCCTAGGAAGGAATATACCCTGTGTTGGAAGCTTCTAGAAGACCATCATGGCAAGGAGTGGAGAGCTCAGGCCTGGAGGAGCATGCTCCCATGGAGGACCACATTGGGACACTTGGTGATGGATCTGAAGCCTCAGAAAGGTGGGTTGGTAGTTCAAGAGGCCTATAAATACAAGTGCCCATAGAAGAAAAGGGTAGTAGATCAATAGAGAGTGGAGCTCTACAGAAACACTGTGAGGAGTTGTATTGGGTTGGGTAGATAAAATATAGGAGAAGGATGCATCAAGGGGCTTGGGATTGTAAATTTTCTTTTTGAGAGCTAAGGGATGTAAATCCTAGTTATGATGTATGACTTTGGTCTACCATACTATGATGTTCTGTAATGGATCCAATGGATGTAATGAGGTTACCAACTTATTTGAATATGATCATTAAAGATTCTGGTCCATACATATATCTTTATAGTTATGTTTCATGTATGTTTATGGAATGAGTATGAATCCTTATGCATTTTCCTTTCTGTTTTGGTTCAGTCATGTAATCTATTAAGTATCTTTCTATCTGGAATGACTGCATTGGTCTAGAAGCCGTTCTGAGCTCTATGATGATTGCATGTCTCATTTCCACTCACTCTCCTTAAGTTCCTATCATAGATGATGTTTCCCACTAAACTCACATAAAGGAGAGACTCGGTGCCCGTGCGTGCCTCGGGTGAGCACCCAATGCCCGTTGGGTGATAGGCCGGCGCACATGGGATTCCCTTGTTCTTTGGTGGGTGTATCCAACATCATCATACCTACTTCCCTTATGGATATTCCTCACGAGAACACCATCCATGACTTTATTCTTTGTAGGTATCATTTAGTAGATCCTTCTCCATCTTATGACATCACTCATCCCATCTCACTGAGGGACACTTATTATGATCCTTCCATATTATACCTCCCTATTATTTCCCCATATCCATCATCTCATTATGACCACACTCATCACCTCACTACTAAATCCACCCAAGCTACACCACTCTCATCACATGAAATCATTAGACAACAATTTCCCAATCCTCACCATTGAGTTCATGTCTATTACATCACATCAAATTAACCCCTTCTCAATCATACACCATACATCAACACACCCCTTTCAACATCAATTTCACCCATTTCCTCATCTACTTCCATCCTAAATATTGTTGTCAACCCCTTCTAACATTATCCTACATCTATCATATCTATAGTCACACTGCTTACCTCCCTTACTTCTACTGCCTCTCTTACAACCACATCTAGTTTCACTCTTACCAAATCACCATCATCCTTGGCCACACCTTGCCACTATATCTGCAATTGTCACCACATTTGCATTGACTATCCTTATCACACATTTTATTTCCTATGCTTGCCTTATCTGAAGGTTGTATCTACTCCATTATCTCTACCACCATCTATTATGACCTCCTCACTTTTCTCATCCACACTTAGCATCCTGGCATATGTCATTCCCACATCCACATCTACATCCATCAAATCTCCTCAACCCACCTATATGCCTCTCAAGACGTGTGAAATAAGCACGGTTGACACTCATCCCTCTTCCATCCCTTTCCATCCACCATCTACACCATATCACATATAAATCATCAAATTTATGTTCTAAACACCTCTTTTCATATCTACACCTACTCCTATAGTTGATTCCACACCCAAACCTATTCAAACCACTACATCAGACCATGTTCCCCCATCCACATATCTTCCACCTTTTCCTATTGTTTCATCCTTGGATTCCATATCAGTTCCTCTTTCTTTGCTTCTACCTACACCTACCGCATCGACCATTATCACCATATCCCCATTATCTACCTTCTTCATCTACACCACCTATCATCATTTGTAAATATTGAAGAGCCCTTCAGTTGGAAGGCACTATAGGTGACCCTCCTATTTCATCCACTTATCCAGACATCCCCACATACTAGCCAATCCTCACCCTCATTAGAATTTATCATGGATAAGCTACTTCCACCATCAACCACCACACCAAAACCAGATCCCTAAGTAGAGATTATTTTCATCCCAGCTATAAGGGTACTCCTCAACAATTCCAATATCCTCAAAAACCTTGAGATTATCCCCCAAAATCCATCCTCATCAAGAGGATTGACATCCCTTAAACTCAGAACCAAATCTACATCCTCTATCTTGGGACCTTTTATCCATCTTCAACTAGTAAGATTATTGATCCAATAATATAAATCCAAACCATCCAATTCCCTCTTAATATCATCTCCTTCCTCTAGGACATCTCTAATTATCTATCCATCCAAGCCTAAATCATCCACCACCGCTTCTTCTTCTAGACAAACTAGACCTCGAAACAATCCACCTTCATCCTCGTCATCCACTATATTCTCACAGGACCTCTCCTGGTATAGATATCGAATCATATGCACAGAGGTCCTCCAACATTTTCTTCAAACTTCTACCATCATGCTTCCGCCTATCAAAGTCTTCAATCCTCAGTCCATCTGAAGCCTTCCTGGTTCAATTCTCATCACATCTGCACCTTCCATTGCACACCGGGCCATGAAACTGATAATTGTAAGGCCCTCTAGACATTTTTCCATGATCTTATTGAGCGAGAGGACGTCCTTGATGAGTCCCCTTCACCATCTACTTCTTCATCCATAGCATGTCTGATCCCTTTTACTACATCTTCATCCAATCAACCTCTTGATGAGGGTCTCGCCTTGTTTATTGATATCATTCACCTCACTATACCATCTTCCTTTCATCCATATCCTTTGAAATTCACTATCTTATCCACATCCCTTTCACTGGGGGAACATCTTCTCCCCTGCTGTTATTGATATTTTAGCATCCTTCTTCTCCCGCACTAGGGGGACTTCATTCTAGGGTCTATACTATTTCCAGATTAGTTCCTTTCCATATCTGACATCATGTTATCTCATCCTTGCGTTGGTTCTTCTGATCATGAATTTTATCCTTTCCTCCTACGACCACTTATGTGGCCATATTTTTGCCTCCCCTTGGGAAGCACCATGGCTCTCATTTAAAACTTTCCATCATGGCACTTTCATTTTTTATGATCTACATTTAACTTATCCTATCTAGTCTAGATGCATCTTGATCATCTTTTCAATCCATCATATAGTCACATTTGTCTCTCTATGGGGGGACCTTTTTCACTCGTCTTAGACACATACCTTTCCCTTCATTAAGAGGAACTAATACATTTAATTATTTTATCTTTCTCATCTCATCCCATCTTCCAAAAATTTGATGCTAATCAGAACATCACTATTCTATGAAATGAGCCAACACGAAATTTTTTCCTCTAACTAGATCAAACCATACATTATTATGCACAAGTATGGGTTGGGAGCCTATCATCTAGCCTCCCTTGATGGTAAACTAGAAGTGGAACCACTTAATGCATTGCACTTGCTACCATTCTATTTCTAGACAAATTTACTAATGTGCCCTTAGTCATGTCTTTAGATCATTCCTCCATATTAAACCATTTCCATTTCTCATTGTGATGATTTGGAACTATGCGGTCTTCAGTCACTTCCTAGATGTGACCTTAAATATGGCCACCACGGCTCTTCCCGTAGCATATTCCTCATGGATAGGTTCTCCCCTTTAGGGGGAACTCTGCAATCATCACATCCATCTCCCTCTTATTCACTGATTGGAACCACACAAAGGGTCCAAGGGTGTTTCTTGTACATTCTTTCTCCCCTCCTAAGTGGTCTACTTAGCTAGTTCTAGATCTCCCCATGTAAAATTGAAAACCAAGGATGCTCAAATCATGAATCAAAGTATAAAAAATAGAATGATCCATCGAAGGAAAATTGTTCATGTATAAGAAAAAAAAGAGGAGAAAACACAATAAAAGCATGAAATCAAAATAAAAAATCAATCAAATAGATTGATCCCTTGAAGGATGGTTATCATTTATTTTTCCTATCTATATATTGTAAAAAGTAGACCATACCCTCGAAGGATGGCTAATCCTTATGGAATTTGAAGGATTCCTGTATTTATCATCCTTCCATTTTATCAACATCAGAAGAAAGAATTCTGCATTGATCAACTTTTTCTTTCCCCTTCCTAGAACTGGGGCATATTTTAAGGAACACCACTTTTGGAGAACCCTCTTTCCTTTTTACAAGTGCATCTCAAACCCCTTTTTTCATGTCAACATTAGGTTTATGAGATCATCTCATCCATGTCTCTTTATGATCTGAGAAATGACTAACTATCATTGGTTATTTGCTAGCATTAGTTTTGGTCGCATGTTCCTTGCATTACCTAGATCCCCTTTTTGTTTACCTCCAATGTAGTTTGAGGAATTTCTTCATTGTATGTTCCTATCTATAATGTAGTGTTTTTTTACACCTATAGGTGGACCACCATTGTGAGGCATCTCAATTCTTCTAATCCTATCACATCTTTTTTATAAAACTTCTTTCTTCATTTTAATCACCTATATGCTATCTATGTATCCCACAAACACGCTCATTGTTCACCACATCTATTTTGGGTTTATTTCCATCATATCTTATTAATTCACAGTTTAATCATCACAATCAAATGTAAATAAAAAAATGTAATCCTAATCACCACATAACATAGTGCTATCCATATTCACACTTGAATCAAAAGTGATCATCTAATCATACATCCATTTCACCATTTTCGTCAAATATAAATCAAATATGCATTTCAAAGAAACTCTAAATATCACATCACATCTAATCAATTATCACATCACATATAATCAATCATCATATCACATTAAAAATAAAACGTCTCATCTAACCTAAAATCATCATCTCACCTAATCTAAAATCATTATCTCATCTAATCCATAATCATCATCTCATCTAATCTAGAATTTAAATCATCACATCACACGATAATTTAAATCATGGACAATCATATGATATTTTGATCCATGAATCAAAATAACATATTTTTATCCATGTATTCAAAATAAGTGTTCATACATCATGACCCTCTAAGGGGATCCCTCAAAGCTAAAATACTATCAAAATTAGGGAAGTGCATATCTGATACTCTAAGATCCTCTAGCTCTAAGGGTAGGTATATCACCTAACCCCTATACATCTCCGCCACTCTTCATGGCCTCCCTCCTCTCACCTTGGCTAAGACACAATATCATTGTGCTCCTTGATGGACCCAACTCCATTCCTTTTCCTTTGAAGATGATCCCAGTAACAAACGTATCTTAGGCAACATTTGGATCACAATATCCTCATAATATTTAGCCTCATTGGAAAATGATAGATACCTATCCATCCTAATCATGCTTGGGGGATCCATCTATCCTAACCCCTACAGTGGCTTCTTGAATTCCACTAGCCAACTCAATCACCACAATGGTAGAAAAATCTCTAAAATGAGCCATGTAGGATCCCTCTACCTATGGTAACAGTCTATCTCCTGAACCACTCGGTCTCACTTCTGTGTGACCACATCTCTACTGTTATAGAGATGTATCCCACTCTACCCTTAACTGATCCAGGTTGGCATGCAAGCATGCCACCTCCATAGCCTCTCCTACTCCCTCATCTCCACCTCCCCCCGGAGCCACCTCAACATCTAACTCCATCTCCTCAATCTCCTCCTCTCCTCCATCCTTAGCTACCCTGATCTTCCCATGCTACTATATGCCAATCAAATTACTCAACTCTAACTCCTACATCATCATCATCATCCCATAGTGCTTACCTACTCCTCTAGTGGATCAAACATGATAGGGCTCGGCAAACTCCCTGTATCCAAATCCTCCCTCTTGTACAAAATGGGATCATGTGGAACTAATTAGACAACCCCAAAATATCATCTCACCCTATGCCGAATTAGATGACCTCGATCATCTCAGGTCTCCATCCCTAAACCCACCATGTCTACCTCATACCTTGTAACTCCACATTTACACCGGGCTAAGTAGGAAAATCTTGGTACAACCTCCATCTAACTTGATCAACATCAATCTCAAAAAAATCTATTAACACACTAATCTACTCCTCTCTCTCCCCAGCCTCTAAAATTCATGTTAGCTCTCCACCTCAAAACCTCAACCTCCATACTGAATATGGTCCGCTATGACCCATAGAAGTCCTAGTGGTCTAATCACTTTTATATGCTCATAAGCCCAAAAGTGTAGAAAAAATATAAAATCTAGTCTTGATCTCCTACTAGCCTTGTATCTAGCTAGCTCATGATAAACCTAAGCCAATAATGTGGTCCCAAATGAGAAGATTGTCTATTGGTCAAGAATATCTACCACTACACTCGCTAACCCCAATGGAAACCAAGCTCCTCCTAAGTCTAGAAACGCATAACAGGACACTGCCATCATTACCATGAAAATCAATCAATTGTGTGCCACCCCATCCTCATATCTCTTGTCATAAGAAAACTCCCCTCATGAAAATCTGTTCGGGGGTGCATTGGCTCCAATACAGCCACATCAAAATTACAAATCTTTCATCACTAGTGATGGGGACTATCTTCTCCCCCTATACCAATAGCCTAAGAATATGATACACATCCTCCAGGATGATATTCATCTCCCCTATCCTAAACTAGAATGTGCAAGTTTTCCTATCCCATATCTCCATGAGAGAAATTATAAGCCCCATATCCCATGGGACCCTATAATAAAATCTTAATCCATCTAACCCTACTTATGGCCAAGTGGTCCCACTTAGCATATATAACATCTCCTCTAATCTACTCATATAAAGCATGCACTCAGTCTTTGAGATATAAGGTCTCTCATGCCTGTACAACATAAGAAAAAACATACACACATCAAATCCATGATCCAAAAATTCATTCAAAATGCATTAAATTTCAATCCAGATCAAACCTAACACTTAATTTAGTCAAATCCTATCCCAGTCAATGCCAACTTATGTCAGGTCAATGCATCCATGGTCAAATCAACATGCCTTAGGGCCCAATCTAGACATTGATCCACCTAGGTCTCCACCAACCGCCCCTGGACGTCATCAATTTTTTTCAAAAAAATGAAAAATAATAAATAAAACATTAAATTTAACCATTAATCAGTGTGGGTTATTTTACTCACCATCCTCCAAACTCTGGCATTTCCTCACAACTTTGAAAACCTCCATCTCTCAATTTTTCTTTTCTCTCTTTTCTCTCTCTCGTTAATTTCATGTGTGAAATGAGAATTGTTAGCCAACCCTTTGCTTATATATCCCACCGACATCGGATCACCATCGACCCCCTTAGATCGGTGATTCTGCTTTGTTGTAATTATCGTCATTCACCATCGATTGGCCCTTACAATTATAAGTTTAGGCTTCTCCCCTCATCCTTGCACTCTTCCCTTTGGGCATTCTTCACAAAGTCCACTCTTGTGGCCATATTTCATCTCCTTTGGGAATTATTCACAAAGTCCACTGTTGTGTCCATGATTAACTTTGTGGTCTCTCCATTACGGGAGTTCTAATTTCCAATCGTATAATTCCATCTTTTGTGGCCATAATTTCTCTAAGTCCCATTTGTGGCCTTTCTATTTTCATTTACGTTTATTTCAAAGTCCACCTTTGTGGCCATTTGCCCTATCACCTCTCTGATGGGCATACTTTTTTTTTTGCATTTTAATTTCCTTTTTTGGTCATCTCCTTGGTTCCTTTGAGCATATTAATCATATCGATTTCCTTAGTCCAGCATTTTGTGGCTATAATCACTCACTCTTTTGGGAATATTAACATTTTTAATGCTATCTAATATGTGCATAAATTCCTCCTTTGAGGCCATATTTGTCTTCCCCTGCGGGAATTAAAATCTTCATATCAAGTCCACTCTTCTGGCCATATTTATTCCTTTCATATAGGCACCATTTTTTTTTCATCAAATTCCACCTTTTTGGCCATATTTTTCCACATCTTGGGGCATATTTTACTTTTTTCACTTTTCCTTTGTGGCTATACTTTCCCCATTTGGGGAATATTATCTCTTCATCCTTCATCCTCGTCCCTTGTGAACACATACCTATTCACTCATTTCCTTGTGTACAGAGGATTTCACATACTTTTTAGATATAATTACACATATTTTGATGACTTTCCCATGACCCGTTGGTCATCCCAGCCTTCATCCATAATGTAGTAATCTTTACTCACTCACTGGTCCATAGAACATTGTTGTCCATCTCTGATGAGACCACAATTTCCCCATACTGATGTGATCTTTATATTAAAATGGATTGTTTGAAAATCTAACAAGTGTTTTATTAATTTTTATTTTCATATAGAATCATCAAAGAAGATTATGCTAAACAGGAACACTCAGGTAAATATTGCTCATGGTGTTGAAGAAGGATAGCCATATCTTCATTATGATGGTAACCCATGCATTGTACATAGGGATATGAAGACTTATAACATTCTTTTAGATTATAATTTTGAGGCACATTTTTCATACTTTGGCATTTTCAAGTGCATTCCCTTATCCAAAAACCACATGTCTACCTATGTTATGGGTACCATTGGTTACATTAACCCAAAATATACAAGACCATCAAAGGCTTAATGAGAAATATGATGTATACAATTGCATAATTTCTCTTCTGAAGTTGTTGACTTGAAGTAAGTTATGACCAATAACTCAAATCTGTAAGGGCCTAACACTTTTACAAGGATAAGAGAATGGGCTACAAGAGGGAGAATTGTGAAAACAAATAGAAGAAAAGAACTATACCACTGTAGACACCTAAAATCAGTATCTATTCCCTCATTCGCCCCCATGCCAATATTTTAATTTAATCATCCTCCTCATCCAGTCAAATGCCCATCCAATATTTATTAATTATTTAAAGTAAATTAATTAATTAATGATTTAATATTTTACATGTCCAATTATCCCATCCACATTAATTCTTATTAGTTAATTAATTCATATTAATTAATTAATACCCTCATCCATTTCCCCCAATCGACCTTCTATTTAGGATGCTTTTATCCTAAACCCATCCTATTATTTTTCTAGCTTTCATCCCATCTATTTTTATGCTCTAACTACCTTGGATTCATCTCCAAGTTATCTAATCCCACCAATATGATTTAAATCATTCAAACAACTCTTTAAAATAATCAAATCCAACCTTAAATAAAAAATCATGCCTATTTGGGAAAATTTCCCCATGATCAGAGCCGACCTATCATGGTTTCCATAGACCTTATTTAAAACAAGTGTTTTACTTCCATTATGGACATCATGCAATCATGGGTGATCACTCAGCAATCAATCAATTAGAAATCAACTAGAGATTCTTTGTGACTTTAAAAGCCTCATGCAATAGTCACAACAATCTCATCCATCATCAAACATGTTTTACATCACTCACGGGCCCTCTTTGTAAGTTTTCTCACTTTTATAGTGATCTTATTAGCTTATCTATCAAATTATATTTATCTTCTTATAGACTAACCCTTTACAGGTAAAGAGTAGCATCTACAACATCTATCCACCACTTGGCAACCATCTGTTTCAGCATTCTGGTCTACAGGTTACTATACTTTGCTATTTCTTCTCAGCCTCATCTAATTTTTGGCTAAATCACCATCAATCCTTCCTAGTCACCATCGATCAGACCTATCAGTACTACATTTTCGATTCCAAATCATTGTGTATTCACTCTTGTTATTTTATAATCAGTCTCATTCCATCTACTCTCTTTTTTGTCCTCATGAGCACTCTGTCAGACATAGACTCCCTTTTTCCATCTTTCTACTAATATCTCTGGTTTTTATCTATCCAAGATCTTTCTACAAGTGGACTCCAACATACTTAGGCCTTTACAGCTCCCAAATAAGCTCTAAAATTTACAAGGCCTATATATTTTATCTCATTCTAGATCCATCTTCCCAAGTCACCGTCAACCTTCCTGTGAATAGTCTGGGTCACCGTTGACAGAGACCAAGTAATATTTATTTTGCAGGTATTATCATCTAACTATATTTATATCTATTTCTGCCATTTCTAGATTCAATAACAACTCTATTTTTGCATGCTTTTGCTTTATGTCATCCTTATCTAAATGAATGGGGGTTGACATCTACCAAGGAATTCAAAAGTTTCTTGGAACCGCTTAATTGGTAAACCCTTAAATTTATCTATATAATCAAATTTATTTCAATTTTGTAGATCTTACAGCAATAATAATCCATCATTCAGCACCCACACTCAACATCAAGTATCTGAGGTAACATAAACCCTCTATCTTTTTGAGTTGTCTAGTTTATTTAGTAGCTAGTACATTAATTTTTTTAACAAATGAGCAATTTTAGACAACAACTAATTTAAGGGGTTTGATGTAAATGTATCTCATTCATATGGAACAACATTGGGAAAAAGGTGTTGGCTTTTCTTGACTCAAAGAATATAATTGTGGCACAATGAGTCTTTTTATTGATATAAACAATAAAATATTGGTTCAATGTATCTCTAAGGGAGTAAGACTATGTTTATCACAAACATTTTCCTTGCATTGTGTCAAAGATTTTTTATTTTTTTTCATGGAAGTGAATCATCGTTTATATGGAGAATGGAACAATTTACAAGCATAAATTATGTTATCTTTCACAGTAATAGAATTTATGATATACATAAACTCCCAACTATGTTGTTTTCTTTTAATGATTTCTCATAGATATAGTTTATAATAATACACACTAGTGAACTTAATTTTGTGTACAATCTAAGAAAAAAATGCTTGAGTTATTACTAAATTTATTGTAATTTCCATCAAAAATCAAAATTACACCACTAGCATTTAAGGCTAGTGTCAAATTTAAGCATATGTGCATAATAAACATTGAAAGTATGAACCTTGCACTTTGAAATTCTTATCCTCGCACTTTTAAAATGTGAGAATCGTACTCTGAAAGTCTGAGCTTCTCACTTTGAAAGTGTGAGGCTCAGACTCTGAAAGTGTGATCCTCACACTTTCAAAGTGCAAAGCTTGCAATTTTGAAGTGTGAGCCTTGGTCATTCAACGTGTGAGGCTCCTAATTTTAGAGTGTGTGTCTCACACTTTTAGAGTGTACATCTCACACTTTCAAAGTGAATAGCTCAAACTTTTACAGTGTGGGGATTGTAAATAAGTTTTATGTGGGAGGCTCATAGCTTGGAAAAAATTTTCTCACACTTTCAAAGTGTGAGTCTCATATTTTTCATAATTTTGAAAGTAGAAATCCCAAAATTTTGACAATGTGAAGCTTGCCATTTGAAATTATGAAGTTTGCACTTCGAACTTGCTATTGCATGGAGTTATTATTAGTTTTTTATTTTTAATTTAATACAACTAGATCATGACTTACAATAGTTAGTGTCCGCTAATATCAAAACAAATATTTTGCACTTTCTTTTAATACAATAGGATCATGACTTATAATAGTTAGCAACAACTAATCTTACATCAAGGATTTTGCACTTTTGGTCAATACCACGGGCTCATGAATTATAATAGTTAGTGACCACTCACCTTACATCAAGGCTTTTTTAGGAATTTATTATTACTTTTTTTTATTAATCCAATGGGCTCATGCCTTATAATAGTTAGTAGATGTTAGCCTTACTTACACACAACATGAAAATCTAAAAAATGGAAAAATTGGAATCCAATAATACTGAAATTGGAACTCAAACAAGTCCAATAATGATAATATTGAAATCTAATATTGCTACTTATGGAATCCAAAAATAGTAATAATAGAATCCAATATACAAAAAATGGAATCGAATGTAGGAAAAAAAGGTGATATATTTCTTGCAAAACAAGTAATACTTGAGTCTAGATTCACTAGAATATGTCCATATTTAGTGAAATAAGCATTGAAGGAGAATGGAGGAAATAGCTATATTTTTTTATTATCTAAGTAGTTATCTGCTCTTTAACATACAAAATTGACAACCCTTTGGAATGGGGGAGTTTTTATAAGCTATATATTTCAAGAAGATTCTTCACCTACCCCCCATATGACCTTTCATTTATCTTTTACAACATGTGAACTTTTCGTATTCCTAATCATGAAATTAAGTCCCCTTTTTATTAATTAAGGGTGGATTATTATAATGTCAACTATAGTCACATTTAAATGAATAAGAAACAAAAATGAAAATAAAAATGAAGTGAAAACCCCGCAATGAAGAAATAGAACATGAAGGAAGAGAGTGAAGGTGGAGGGAAAAGAGAGAAAAGGAAGAGAGATAACTAGTTCGATGAGAGATAATACCCTTTCTAAATCTGCTTAACTGTATGATGGATCCTTAAAAATTTCAATTGAAAAAAAATCCACTCTCCTTTGAACTCTCTACTATATTAGGATGCACAGGTGCAAATTTCTCAGCTTGAGGGATACAAGCACATCTCAAGGAATCGAGCTAACTATTCGAGATGGAATTGATTTTTTTACATTTAGTGAACCAAGACTTATGTTTCTTTACAATGCTTGATATTGTAGCCTTATCTCGGAGTGATAGACTCCAGTGTGTCCTCATTTAAGGAAAATGGGTCCACTAATTTCTTTCTTGACATATTCCTCATATGGCTTCAACAATTCATTTGTTGAGGTACTCTCATCAATTGATGGGAATTCTAAGCATTATGTATTCATGGTGTTGGCATCATATTACATCTTGGAAGAATGCTTATTATTTGAATCTAACTCATCTAAGACATGTATTTATCATTTCATACTGAGAGATGAGAGTCCTAGCCCATACTTGTGACAAATTCTCATATGGAGAATCAAATATCTTTCTGTTTCCACCACATCTAAGAATGAGCATTTCCCCATCTCCAACACCAGTGGGTACACTTGATCCCAAAGCTATTTTTCTTTCTTGATTTCATCTCTTATCATTTGGATTTTGGTGGTTGTCACGCACATGTACCTATACAATGAGATCATCTTAGGAAGTAAAACTTTCCCTTTTCCACAATCTTGTTCACCCATTTGTCATTGGCTCATCCCTACATGGTGAAACCTATGTAATTTACAAATGGAATCTAGATCAAATCTACTGATGGGAGTAACTTCTTCAATTGGAAGATATGAAGAGGCATTCAAATCCATGAAATTTTGAACATGTACGAGATGAGTTTTCACACATGATCCTACAACTAATCAATTTTCTCTTTCTACTCCTAGTTCCTCATGAGAAGGAGAGTGAAATACTCCTAGAACAAATTTGCATCTCCCTCATAGGTTGTCTGGGACTAGGGAAATGGTGCTCATCTCATAGTCATCCAAGATTATTTATTCAATGGGATTGATCACCTTTGGCCTGATTACTTCCATATACTAGTTGCCTAAAGTACCATTGGAGAAGTGTGAAGTTGTTTGAGTGACCTTTCTCTTCCTTCCCTTGACCAATGACTATATAGCTAAGAAATCAGGGGATTGTCACCTATTGAACTGTGTGGGATTATTTTGTGATCATTTTTTGCATCCAAGGAAATATCATTCATCTCAGGCTTGGAAACTAACATGATTTTCCATCTCTTACTGCAGAATGAAAAGGTACATCATGTGTAGGAGGGGTTGGTGTGGTAATGAAAGGTGAGAAGCTATTTTTGACTACTAAGGGACTGAAAGATGAACTAGATCACTTTCCCAAGCTGGATATAAATCTACCACAAGCTCATCTATTTTTGTTACCTTCTTGTGAAACCTTTTGTAGTAGGGGGATTCTGATTCCACTACCTTACACTTTGAAATTTATCTAAGTGAGTTATGAGCCAAGAATATTTCTCTATGACCTTTGAAGAGGAATGATGGGATGTTTACCTTTAGAGAGTAGGGAAATTTCTAGATGTAATGAGGGAATGCCTTTTTCTTTATGAACCATTCTTCAATCTTTTGATGATGCCTCATTCTGTCAATCACTTATATCTCCCAATTCACAGATTGCTCCATATCACTTGTGGAAGAGGTGAGACCTTTACTACTTGATATTTAGGGTCATACATCTATGCCAACATCTTAAATTCCTTCCTCATACCAATCAAACTTGAATATTTTCATTTTCTTGATGGTCATCCTCATGTGGTCTCATTCTATAACTTTGAAATCATCTATAATTCACCCAATAGTCTTCAATTTGTGGAACATGATAACTAAGGGAGGTGAAATGACTCTAGATCACTTTAGATATCAAAGTCCACTCTTATGGTGTATGATTACAAACTTCAAAGGGGAGAAGGTAGGCTTCCAGGTGTGTGAAGCATCACTGACACTTTTGCAGGAGAATATTCCAAGGGAGATAGGGAAATAAATGGATTTATTCTTTTCGGTTCCTAATCTTACCATGAACATGGGCACGAGATACCTACATCGTTCAAACAATGTGATCTTGTCACTGAGATACCATGACAAATTTTGTTGAGAAATCTCTAAACCATACACTTAGATGTAGGATAAGGTTACAAAGTGTATGAATTAATACCAGTACTACTTAATTAGAGAATCCACTTGAGGAGACAACCTTGAATGCGGGTTTTCTTCCAACTGATCTAATGAAAAAAATAATGAACAAATCATTCACTCTTGTGAAATTCTGGTTATTTTCCTTCAAGATCAGTTATGGGTACTTTTCAAATGCAAGAATATTTCTGAGAAATATTTTGATTGAAGTTCCAACCCTCATGAATGCCCTCAAGCTTGCAAGATCATATACCAAGTATGAATTCATTGACAACTTCTTAGAGAATGGTACCTAGAATGAGTTGATGATGTAAGTTATCATTTGATATTTTCCCCCAATCAATCGTTTGTTTTCCCTTGATGATGGTGAACTCTGAACAAGTTAATCCAATATTGGAAATATTTCATAATTTCTTCTCCCATTACCTTATCTTATAAGGATGATCACACTTGAGAATCCTTCATGAAATTCACTCCGAGAGAGGGACTTTGGCATATGGGAAGGCTTTCTTCCATGCTTAAACCAATGAAATAGTGTGAGGCCTTAGAGGTAGGAATTTATCTTGGACCATTCACCTAATGCAAAATCTTTTACAATTATGACTATGTTTCTCTAGACTAGAATTTAAATATATTTAGGAATTTCCTTAGGAGTGATCACTACTATGATTGAGTGATCATCTACACTTATGGTTTAGGTGTCTATCTCATAATGTTGGGAACATGCCAATACCAACTCAAAACTTTGAACTTATACCAGATGACCACCCGCTTGCAAACACCCTGCTTGTGTAGACCTTATCTTCCACCAGTTCCCTGGGTCCACCTAATAGCGTGTCTTTGAGGTCTTCCAGATCCATGTGGGTAACATCACTATCTCCCACTGCTAAGTATTGAGATGAAAGAGATCCAAAATGGGCTTGAGATTCACAAACTTGAATTTCATGCTTGATGATGGAACCCCTTTCTATACTTGAAATGAATACTTGCTATTTTTAGAAAATAATCCCTTTTTACCCTTTTTTTCTTTAAACCACACAGCTTGTTGTCTCGGTCATTTTTTGAGACAGTTTTTATGAGGGAAAATCAATTTTTGAGTTGTTTTTATTTATAGTAAATGAGTGCACTCGAGACTTACTATTTTTAGAAAGTTCCCTTCCACACCTCGGATTGCAACGAAAAAAACTTCATCAAGATAGGTTTCTTCTCTAGATCTCATGTACAAAATTTTATCCCAATCCTGATCACTGGAACCTTGGAATTAAAATAAAAAAAAAATAGGGAACAAAGCTAGTGTTTTTTTTTTGTTAAAAATATGGGGAATGCATGTTTTTTCTTGTACATGTATCTTGAAGTTTCCTGGAAAAGAGGAATATTGTAAAAAATATCACTTCAATCCATTTACTGGATTGTGAGATATGAATATTTTACAACAAAAAATGGGCATGGAGTCTTATAAAATTCAGATTTAATGAGGTATTTTCCCACTACAATTATGGAGGATATGGAGGGAAAATGGGAGGAGAAAAAATGGAGGAAGTGTTTTTAGAAAAAATTTGACAACATTTCTAGGGGGTTTTGTGCACATGGAAGAGGAGTTTCTAAAAAAATTATCTTATGGGTTGTTAATACCTTGTAGGGGCACACTTTTTTTGTCCCCATTGTCTCTTTGGAACGGGAAAAATGGGACAAAAAAAAGGATCCTTATCCCTATGATGAAAAGTGGTGGGAATGCATTCATTTCTGGATGAGGGAGAAGAGCTTGTTTTTAGAAACTAGGAGACAAGTTTGGGTCATGTGAGAGACCATGTCGGGAGTAAGGGGGAGGGCACCATTTTATATCCCCTTTATCCCCTTGGAATTGGAAAGAAGGGACAAATTTTTTCACCTTATCCCCATGGTGACAAGTGTTAAGATGATGGTTTTACAGAGCGAGGGCTAGAAAATTGGTCAAAACGGGGCTTACTGAGGCTACCAAGGGTCATGTGATGGGTCTAGGTGATCAATTGGGCATGAGGAACAATTTTTTTCCCCTATTTACCCCTTGGTATTGGGAACAAAAATGGTCTCAACTTCAAGTGTGTCACGTGAAAAATTGGCTAAGTATGGAAGGCTTACATTGAAAAGAACCTTGCAAATAAGGTTTTCACAACTTCAAGAGGATATTTTTGATTTAAAATTATAATAATTTTAATCCCAAGAGATTAATAAAGATAATGGGATGGGTCTCAAGGTTTTATTCTACATGAAACCTCTTGAAAAATAGCTTTGTTTCTCAATATTGCAAGGTATACGTATCAAGAATGAGCTGTGGAAATAAGTTCCTAGGTCTTATGAAAAAGATGAAAATATCACCATATAGGGAATTTAATTATATTTCTAATGGTATCTTGTTTTTCTTTAAACTCATTTCGTAGCTCTTGGAATCATTTTCTAAAGCTCAAGTGATCTTTTGAACTGTAAGCTCCTTCACCTTCAAAAACTCGATTTCATTGAACTTGTTCCTAAAATTCTAAATATTTTATAAACATCCATAAATAAGTTTAAATGTGATCTTAGATCCTATATACCACTTCCTGATGAATTTTTTCCTTCAATTTTTCTCTGTAGGATGCACACCTACCTTAGACAGGATAAAATAGCCATTTCTAAGCTTACTGAAAAATCTACCTTGAGAGGAACTCTCTCGGAAATAATTCATGAACTTATTCTCATTTTTCCAAAACATGAGAAAGGTCATTACAACAAATTTTATCACTCATGGGATTGGGGTAGGTCTGAAACATGATTTTAACTAGGT
The DNA here is from genome assembly GCA_019776745.2 of Taxus chinensis. NCBI lineage: Eukaryota > Viridiplantae > Streptophyta > Pinopsida > Cupressales > Taxaceae > Taxus > Taxus chinensis. Next base: position 116,143 of record JAHRHJ020003541.1, read on the forward strand.
TGGAGGAGTGCTCGGGAGGATTTACAAGAAAATTTTTTTACACTAGGGTAAAGTTGTAATGTTTTCAAGTTGAATTTTTTCTTTGAAAAAACACATGATGAAAATTTCTCAATCCACCATACCATACCACATGCTCTGTGTATAGGAATAAATCTAGAATGACCTGAATCAAACGTGGTAAACCATGAACTAACCATGATGAATTCATACAGACACTTCTTATACATCATATTGACCTTTCTTGAGCTCATAACAACCTCCAACCAACTTAGGAGATATCAAACTATGAATATGCCTACTATACCATGTTCTAGAACACCATTGGAATTAACCAAAATAGGTCACTACCAATCAACATTCATTTTTTAATTTGACTTACACCTCATGGAGACTCACATGACACAATGACACCATTTTCCATCAATGGACTTTGACATCAATGACAAAACCTAGACACAATGGCCAAAAATATCCCCCTTTATCATTAATGACAACCTCCTTCAGAAACATTAATGACAACCAACAAGAACAAACATCTACATGAATATTTTCCATGTTTTTTAGCCTACTCTCCCCCTTTGACATCTAAGAAAAACACTACAATGATGACTAAACATGAAAATGACAACAAGACATAATGGAAACAATGCACAATCTCATACTTACATAAATTCCCCTCAGATTGTACTTATTGTTCTTTCCTTAAAAAATGATGATGATCCATGAACCTGTAATGATCATCCAAATACCTCCCCTGAAGACTATATTCTCCATATTTTGGCTTCTAATGTATTTTACAATTTCTAGGTCTATATCATGCTAAAATCATAAGATGTTCCTCCAATGCTTTCAAAGCAACCTTTAGGACCAATGTCCTTAAATTATTCTTTTAGACCAATAATGTAAAAATTTTCCATTCTCTAGAATCAATCATAGCTCATGAAATAATATCTAGGTTCTCCCCCTATCTTTACTCCATCAAATTCTACCTATCATTACAAAAATGTGATCTCATACCTTGATTTCATGTCATGTAGATGAATGAACAACACCACCTCTATCCTACATTTCCTTTTTAGTGTTAATACCATTCATTTACAAAAGTACACCTGTTAGTGCTTAGACAAACCAAAATATGCCTTCATACACCTGTTAGAGCTTAGACAAGCTTACCCTTAATCAATTCTACCAAACTATCCACCTTGATACCTTAACCATGTTGTAGTGAGGTCTTTAACCAGATCAGACCTGAGTATAACTTGTTTCATTCTCAACATTGTGATATTTACCTTATAAACATTATACTCTACCTCGTAGAATAAGATATCATTTTTAGATATTTTTTCTGTCTTTCAACATTTTGATGCTAATTTCTCACCATTTTTGATACACTTCACAACATGATTCAATTCTATCTTAGAGAAAATATAAATCCTCTTTACCTTTTCATACTTTGTCTTCTGACAATGACTCATGTACCTCGACTCAAAGTGGATGAAGCATAAAAACATACCTCTTCATTTCCTTCATTGTGTATACCTTTCTTTGAACTTTGCATGATACCTTAGTGAAGTGTCAACTTCAATAACTTCTACATAACCTTCAAGGGCCTTCAACTTGATCATATAGACCTTGACTTCCCCTAAGTCAGTAGACCTAAAATACCTTATTATAGGCCTTGTTTTATACTTTTGTCTTCACGTATCAAAGCTTGAGAGTACTAAAATTCTCTTTCAACTAATCTTACATTCTTGACTTGTAATTTTGTCTCAAAATATAATTACCATTTTCCAAAATTTGAGTCACATACCTTCGTCTCTAAAAAACCTTGTAGACATCCCTGCCACTTCATGTACTTGCAATCCTTGAGATTTGATGAACATCCTCTAAAATCTCATGGCTATAGCGCCATGTTGATTACTTCTTAATAACCTCATAAGGATAATACACAGATTATGATGTCTTTTCACAATGTTTATAGAACTTGAATGTTCACACATAGTCCTTTACCCATGCATATCAGATGAAAGACACATTTTTCTGATCTCTAGTAAACTCACACACATAATTTCTCTAAGGACACATCACATAATAGTGATGGTTTTAATCACACTTAAGACATCATGAAATATTATAACACACACATACTAATGAGACAAAAAGAACACACTTTCATCTTCTCTATACCTTATCCATTGAGAACTTCATCATACAAATCATGAAAACACTGACCTTTACCTTGTAGTACTTGACAAAAATCCCCCTAGGATAAAAATCTTCTTCAAATCATTCATTCCTTGAGACATAATTGATGCTCTTCCTACCACATGCTTAAAAAAACACATAACCACTTCTTGTTACCTTGAGACCCTAAAAGACGCACTCACCATATGAGATCAAACACTTATAGATGAATATAAAACTAATGTCAAACCTTAAATTATTTAAAATGAGACATTTTACAATGATAAAAAACTTTCTTACGTGATGCATCCTAGTATCTTCTATGAAAACCTAGGCTTGCTGGCACATCACCCAGCCTGAGTTGAGCACTCACCCAAAGTGTGAAAAGGTACCAGGTCCCTCTTTAGAGTTGCTTATATAGGATTTTAGTGTGATGAAGATAAATCAAATACAGATTCATAAATAATCATAAACATTCCACAGTGCATAACAAGATCTAGATCTTAGATAATCATGAATTAAACAATAATCTGTGATAAGATTAATCATGCAAGAACTAGTTACAGTCATGTTTAGACACCATTATCCATCCAATATACTTAATTACATTAACACCCTAAAACAGTAGAATCTTTTTACCAAATTATTACTATAAGTTATTCAACACATGTAGATTCCTATTACAACATAATTATACAATAACTTCTATCATCTTACTATCCCCTAAACTAAACAGTTCACTACATATTTATAGGGGTGGGTAGTTTCCCTTCATCACCTATGCACTTCCTAAAATAGGTCGCATGCTAAAAATAGTTATGTGCCTTTAAAATAACATGTACACATGCAAGTGTGATAATAATAGACATCCTACAGTTAACTAGAAGAAGTCAATCCTAATATCTCATCATGAACTCATACATGACGCTTATCAGATGCTCACTTCCTAAAATATCCCTTACATGTCGTGCAAGTCTTTCCATCCTGATATGTGCTCCGCACTCTATCTTCTAAAAGTAGCATGTATCATGAAAACAACTAAGTCCTAAATTTCAAACTCTCCTGGTCCACACGTTTCCTTTCCTTTCCTTCCATGTGCCTTTAAATGCGCCTTCTTTTCGAGGCATGAATATTATGTACGTCTTCTCTTTAGAACAATATCTCTGATCAACATTAGAATCTAACTCAGAGCATCCTTATATTTAGTTTAGGAACAACATTTCCATAATAAAAACCTTGATAACTTATCCTTGACATGACTATACAGATCAAGACAATAGATACATGTTACTTAAAAATTAACTCAAAATTCACACCTAAATGGAGTACATAAAGATTGAGTCAACACATGTAAACAACCTTTTGACCTTGTACTATCAACTTCAAATCCTAAGACATGATTTATGCATTTTATGAAATCATGACATATCATAGAAATCATGTAACAAACCTTGGAGAACATCTTCCATCAAAATAGTAGACCAACTTCTTTGATACTTTCTCCAAGATTTAATCACATGTGTTTCATGATATCAATCTTTAAGGATATATTCCTATGAAAAATTTGTACTTTTTCATTATTCAAAATAGCTCTTATCCCATGAAACTAATATCTTTAACAACCCAAATCCCCTTGGATGAAACCTATTCTTCAACCCTGTTCATATCTTTAATACTAGAATAAATTTTCTTTACATAAAAATCCACTTTGAATCCTCTTAAGATAGCTACACTTTTTAAAACTTATTATCACTATATTAGTACCTAGAATAGATGACCCTCCTCAGGATTTCCTTTAGCACACACACCTACTCATATTCCTAACTTAAACCTTAGAGTAATTTGACCATAAAAAAGACTTGAAAACATTTGAAAATAACTTAAAGACTCTTTTTCATCAACTTATAATGGTAGACATTACACAAAATTTTCCAATTCAAAGCTTTTACAAAAGACAACCTTTGCATCTTTCATGAAATGTGATTGTACTAGGATAATAGGACAAAACTTTACTACTTAAATGATGACTTTACATATTCTTCATGATGATACACAAAGTTTAGACATAGATATTCCATCTGTTAACACCTTATACTCTTGAAGGTACAAATATTATGGATCGTCTAATCAAGGGACTAGATATACTAACTAAGAACAGACAAAATAGACATTTCAATGATTTCTAAAGTGTGCATGATCTTAAGGGCTCAATTTATCTTACTTTGTACCATCAAGACACTTTCATAATACATTATATTATTCCACTAATAGTAATGATAAATACCTATTTGTGAGATCTAGACCACATTGATGCAATAGGACAACATAGAAATACATTTGAATGTAAACTTACTTCATGGGACAGTTCTTGAGAAAACTAAACTTTGATCTTATTTGCATAGAAACTCTAGTCCTTAAGATTTCTCATTTATAAGCTCAAACGTAGTATTTCATACTTCATGATTGTAGGATCCTATTTCAAACCCTTAAGACACTCTAACACCCTATGAATTTTCTTTGCAATATCCTTAGATTATTACAACATCTACATTCTTTAACTTGGTTATTCACTTTCTTCAATGAAAATCAACTTGTTTCTTGATCTTATTTTTAATTTTTATAGGATTTATTGGACGCTTATATTATTCATTGATTCCCTTGTAGTATCACATGTGTCTTATTCACTTTTAGATATTTCTTCCAAATTTGCAAACCCTACAGACCTCCAAGCATACCAAAAAACCAAGAAAATGGATATACTTTCGAAACACTAGATCATATCATTTTCTCCTCCTTCCATATGCCAACAGTCCTATGGTTCCTTTGCTTGAATAGTCCTACGCATACATACATACATTTTTTGAAATAATGATAAATCTCTATCTTGGTTTTTTTTCAGAAAACTATGCCATTCTTAGCTTGTATTATCTAACATTGGATCTCAAAATCTGCATGAATACTTTCCTTCATGGTGTCAAAATTATTTGGCACATTGATCTCATCCACATGGATTGTCTGAATGATAGAGGGCTTAGGACCTCAGATGCAGATATGGATTCTGGATACGGGCACAGAGAAAATAGATCTGTGAGAAAAAGATAGATCTGTAAGATGGAAACAGATAAGATTAGATAACGATATGTGGGGGCTTCCTGACAAAGCAGATATGAGAAGTTAACTTCCTCAACCCCCGGTGGTTATTAAACAAGAAAACTGTCAACCCCCGTGTTCACAAGAAAATAATGAATATCCAGCGATAAGATGACATGCCAAAACTACAGAGATTTGCAATATGTTGAATAAATAATATAAATATGATACCAAGCCAATGTTTCGATATAACAACAAATTGATCGTTAGAGTGACAATATGAGACCGATAGAGCTTCGCCTCCAAACACTCCACAATATGATTCAAAGCTTCACAAACAATTTTGACAAAATATTATGAATTTTAAGCTTGAGAATTTCAAGAATTTTCTACCTCTCTTAGAGGGGGAGAAAGAATTATATTTATAACTTGAATTGGGATTAAAATAAAAGATTAACAAATAATTATAATATGAAAAATAAATACTGATTAAGAGGACATGATGAAGAGTTGATTTGATGGTGGGGTTCATGATGTGAGAAAAGGAAAAGGTGTGATGTGGAGTGGGGACATGGTTAGGTGTAATAGTGAAGTCATGTGCTCACTTTACACTATTGATTTTTGGATTTGTTGTCGGATAGGGAGATTTTTGAATTATTGACTTCATGGGTGGGGTTAATAATTTAATAATTTGAGGGAATTGAATTTTTAGGTGGGAATTGATTTTTAGGTGAGAAGTGATTTTGACTTAAGTGGGGAACATGTGGGGTTGTTGATTTGTATATATATATTTTTGAATTATTTAATTATTAAATAGGATGATATGACTTATTTAAAAAAATAAATTATTTAACATAATATAGTTTTGGCATGTAATAAGAGATTAATTAATTTATAATATTAATTAATTGAATATGAATTGTCGGTGGGAAACAAGATTTGAGTAAGAAATTGCTGAAGGAGACCAAAACACGGGGTGATACCAAAATTTGGTGTCTACATTTGCCCCTTTTTGTTGAGTGGTTTGCGATAGCAAGCCATGAGACAAAAACAAAAAGGGTTAGATGAAAGATGTGTCTGAAGATGGATGAAGACATGACCAAAGGAAAAATGCCTCAGGCAAAAAAGGATCGCAGTAACAATAAAAAAAATATAGCGGTGACTCCAATATCACATCGGTAGAGGACAATTACGGTCTCAATGGAGACAGACGACAATGTTCTACAGACCAGTGAGTGGGTGAAGACCACTGCAGTATGGATGTAAACCAAGATGACCAATGGGTCATAGGAAAACATCAAAATATGTGCAACTAAATGTGAAAGATGTGTGCAATCCTTTGTTTGCGAGGAATCGTGCAAAAAAATCATGCATCCACAAAAGGGATGAGGATGAAGATAATGATGCCCCAGCATAGGGCATGAGAAGGACACAAAGTGAGTTATATGCATTGACAAGTACAAGGATGAAAAGGTGCCCCAACATAAGACATAGATAGAATAATCATAAATGTGGACAAGATGAGCAGATAGGATAGAAAGGTGAGATAAAATGCCCTAAAAGGGTAATAAATATGATGACAATCATGTTTCATAGGAAAGATGCATAAGTGTTAGCAAATTAGAAGGTGAAGAAGACAAAGAAGTCTTATTTCTTCGGTAAGTGTGATAGAGATACTTTTGCGACAAAACAAAAGCAGAGAAAATATTCATGGAAGAGAACAAGATTAGATAGGTGATGGCCGTTATGGTATCTTCCAAGACAAAAATGTCAAAAGAAGATGGGAAGAGATTCTTAGAAATGGATATGATGATGTCCCTGTGAGAGGACTGACGAAGATAAAAGATGTGACAGGGTTCTCAAAAAGAGAAGAGGTCAATGTGGCAAAGAGAAGAACAAGAATGGTAATGAAAGGGATAGATGGTGATACATAAATGGAGAAACATTGGCATTGACTGTGAATGCCAGATGTAAGGGATGTTGAGAAAGAGAAAAGGGAATAGACAGGAGAATTGGTTGATTATGAGAAGAGAAAGAAAGATTGAATATGAAGGTGACAGGGATATGGAATAGAGGGATGGAGATGGAGGAGGAGAAAATAAGGAATGAAAGGGGAGGAAGAAGATAACAAAGAAGGATTATAGAGAAAGGGGGAAATGAAGAAGGACAAACAAAGAGAAGACAAGAAAAGAACAGAGCAGAGGATGAAATTATGAAAAAGGGAGAGAGTTATTCAAGATGAAAGGCGTGATGAAGGTTGGAGCAGAGGAAAACAGAGAGGTAATGGAAAATGAAAGAGATGATAGAGAAAAGAAAATTGAAGGAAACAGATCATAGTGAGGAAATCCAAGGCAAAGAATATGGAACTGACCGCATGGAAATGCATGTGGATGATGAGATGATAAAGGAAATGGGATAACGCTGAAGAGTCAGGTTTTCGACGGGGAAGTAAGGAGGAAGTGTGAGGTAAAATGGGGAGAAGGATGATGTAGAGGAAGTGAAATAAGATGAAGATCAGAAAGGAGGAGAAGACAATGAAGAAAATTATGCAGAAGGAAGGGAACCAAGAATGAAGATATTTGGTAAAGAGTGAGAAGCATAAGGAATGTAAAGAGAAACTTGAGGGAAGGAATGACATCGATTGGAAAAGAAACGGAGATGCATGAGATGAGGATATGTTGATGACAAGAAAATAGAGAGAAGGTGTATGATGAAGACAGTGAAGAAATTGGCAAGGAAGAATGGAAGATAGAGAGGTGGTGAGGAAAAAGAAAGGAAGGGATAGGAAAGGCAATGCCAGTGAATGGATGTTAGGAGAAATCCACCGATAATGATCAGTAGGAAAAGATGAGACAAAAGATAAGACAAGGTAGAAAGTAAATGAAGAATGGGAGGGGGAACGCCAATGAAGGGATGTTAGGAGAAGTCCTCTGATAATGATCAGAGGACACAGAGGAAGGAAGGAATGAAGATAGAATGGAGGAGGTCAAAGAAAAGGATTCAGGCTGTGCAGAATGGGGATGAGTGATTTTTAGGAGAAGTCCACCGATAATTCTAGTGTGGAAATGGAAGATGATGATGAAAGAATTGGAAGATCAATGACAATGATGGGTAAACATGGGAGTAGATATGTGGGAGAACTCTAGAAGATGGAGTGGAAAGAGTAAAGAAAGGAGGGATAACGATGTGTAGGAAGATGAAGGTGAGGAGAGGATGCAGTGGATGAGAATGAATGAGAGAAATGAAGAAACAAGACATGAAATGAATGGAGAAGCAATGGTTAAGTAAGATTACCCAGCGATGGATGATGGAGATAAAAAAGGGACCAGTAAGAAGTGGTGTTTGTGTGAATGAAAGAGGAGGTGAGAGGATGTGATGATGGGGAATGCTGAGAAAATGTAGATGGAGAGAATGTGGGGTAGTGGGGGAGTGCAGGATGACAAATCATGCTTAAGAGGGACTCTTAAGTAAGATCACCATGCCGCAGGAGGATTTAAGTAAGATCACCAAACCGACAGTGATGATATGGAAGGAGAAAGACAACATTGTATTGGATGCAGGTGTGGAAGGGTTGGTTGGAATGGATGAGTATGATGAGAGGTGGAAGACAGAATATGAGGAAGAGATGATGGGAGATGGAAAGATCAGACATGCAACCATTCTTAAGAGAAACTTAAGTAAGATTTCCCTATGACGGAGATGGTTAAGTAGGATCGCCAAACCGAAGAAGAAGAAGAATGATGAAAAGACTGAGCAGTGTATACCAAAATGGAACAAGAGATGAAAGGAGGTGATATTAAAGTGATAACAAGGAAACAAAGGAGTGTGAAATGAATGGATGGAGGAACATATGCAATGTAGATGGAGAGTGTAAGGGAAATCCTTAACTGGGATGCCCACGTGGTGGTAGTGATGATGCAAGAGTGTTAAGCGGAAAAGGAGGAGTGGAAAGATGTTTGTGGTGGTGATTGTCATTTGTTGAAAGAGGAAATGGTGGAGAAGCTTCTACAGTGGGAGGATCCAAGGAAGAAGATATACCTTAACTAAGGTTCTCTGGCTATATGGATGGTTAAGCAAGATTGTCAAACTAAAAGTGGAAGAGTAAAAGAGAAACTCAAGAGGAAAGACAAGTAAGATATCTGGCATCATGCAAGGGGACAGAAAGGTGAGAAGGATGATGTGGAGACAAATGGTGATGAGTGGACATGGAGAGTGAGGAGAAATGGATCAAAGATGGTGTTGAACATGTTGAGAGATAAGGAGCTGCAGGATAACGAATTTTCCTTGAGAAGGACCCTCAAGTAGGATTCACAAACTACCATGGAGATCAATTAGAATTCACAAACCAAAAAGTGTATTTGCAAACACATTCATGGACATGATGGATAGATATAAAATTCATAGTGTGAAATTTGATATGATTTTTATAAAAGATGATTTGGATGAGATGAATGGAACATAGTTGTAGCAAGGATGTACAGGGAAACCATGTTTTGAATTGGATTAGAGATAAACAAGAAAGGTTACCACTCAAGGCATTACACTTGCAGCCAATAGCAGGTGTTAATATATAACCAATGATAGTTATTTATACCAAAAGACCATGAAGAAAATATGGATGAAAGGATGCTCGTAATCCTAATGTTGACATGACAAAGGGATCGAAGATGTGACTTGTATGGGAAGAGGGATCTCCAAAGGTGGTGTTCCTTAAGTCTATGCCCCAGCTCTGGGAAAGGGAAAGAAAATAGCAGAAAGTTGATCAATGCGGGAAGCTTTCGGAAAATGTTGATAAAAGAAGGTTGATCAATGCAGAAAACCTTCCAGATGCCATAATAACAGAGTAGCCATCCTTCGAGGGTATGGTCTACTTTATACATAATATGGATGACAAGAATAATATGATAGCCATCCTTCAAGGGATCGGTCTATTTCTTTTGATTTTTCTTGGATTTTGATTTGTATACTTTTCTTTTTTTTTTTTTGTATTTGCATGAACAACTGTCCTTCGAGGGATCAGTCTATTTTTGATAACTTTGATTTTTCCTTTTACATACATGAATTTGAGCTTCACATGGGGGAGAGTTGGGAATAGCTAAGTAAACCACTTAAGAGGGGATAAGGAATGTACAAGAGACACCCTGGACCCTTCGCATGGCTGCAATAGGAGAATGAGAAGGTAATGGATGTAATGGTTACGGGATCACATCAAAGTAGTGAAGGCGGACCACATAATTCAGATTATTACAATGACAAATGGAAGGGGCTAAAGATGGCAGAACAATCTAAGGATGTAACTAAGTTCTCATTGGTAGATATGCTAATAGTAGACTGGTCGCAAGTGCAATGCATTAAGAGGTTCCATCTCTGGTTTACCACCATGAGAGGGAAGACAATGTAGTTGCAATAAGATGAGATGATAGCCAAGAAGGAAACAAAAACTATGTCCTGAAGGAAACAAACATATGACCACAATGGTGGATTTAGATGAAAATAAATGATGATGCCCCAAGAGAGACATAAACATAGAAGGACAATCATGGCCTCAAAGGAGGGCTTGATGAAATAAACGGTGTCCCAAAAGAGACACACATATAGCCACAATGGTGGACTTCAAAATAGATGGTGCCCCAGAAGAGACACAAATATAGCCACAAAGGTGGACTTGGAGAAAAAGGGGTCCCTCAATGGAGAGACAAACATGGCCTCAAAGGAGGGCTTCAATGAAAAAATGAAAAAGATGATACTCCCAAAAGGAGCCACAAACATAAAAGAACAAATATGGCCTCAAAGGAGGACTTAGAATGAGATGAGGATCTGGATATAATTAATTTAGATTGGATGGATGTGAAGAAAGTAAACAAAACAATGTCAAAGAGTGAAGTCCCCTAGTAACAAGGGATTTGTACAGATGAGATGCTCAAGGGCGAGGGAAGGTTATTCCCCCAATGAGTTAAATGTGAAGGAGGTAAAGGATGTCGAAAGAGCTTAGATGAGATTGTTTTAGATTTGGATGGGGTAAATGATCGGAGACCACAAGTGTGCTTAGTAAGATAAGCGACATTGATGAACAATGGAGGGCATTCCTTAGGAGGAATGACATGGGCTGGATGGATATTAAGGGATGATGTGGATGGAGGGATCATGGGAGATCTGACAGATGGGATATGGATTGGATTCAAGGTAGATGGAGAAGGAACTTTCCCCTGAATGAGGAAATCATCTTTCTCAATAAGATTGTGGACGATTGACCGAAAGGCCTTACAATGTTTGATGTCATGACCTGGGGTACGATGATAAGTGCAACTGCAATTAGGATTGAACCATGATGGCTTGGGACCATAGGGATTAAAGGATTTAATAGGAGGAAGTTTGATGGCAGATGTTTGAGTTAAATGTCGAAAGATATCTGTGTATGACCCCATTGAAGTGTCATGGGGAAGGTAACTCTTGTGGGTTTTGATAGGATGTCTCAACTTGGAGTTAGGAGAAAATGTGGATGTAGATTGGATGTGTGAATTTTGTGTTTTGGAGGACAAATCAAATTTGGTTGAAGGATGATATTGTTTGGATGTGGATTGATTATTGCAAGATGTCATAGATGGAAAAACTGATCCTGAACATAGATGTTGTGGCATTAGATTGTTGAGAAGAGGGAAAACCTGAATGTTTCTGTGGATGCACAGGGGACTATCAGGGATGTTTTCCCTGAAGCCTTAGACTTCAACCGAGAAGATTTACCTCTAGCAAGGATGACAATAATTTCAACCAGAGGATCTGATAGCGGTGGTGTGGTTATTAATGGAGAAACTGTCCTAAAACAAGATGAAGATGTTAATGAAGAGATAGGTGTTTGTATGATGTGATTAATGATATCTATGTGAGATGTGGATTGTTTCGATTTGGGCATGGAAAGAGATGATTTTTTAGAGGGAGAAGGTAAAGCATCTTTATTTGATTTAGGTAGATGTGTTGGTTCAGTAGGTGATTCAAGGGGTATATTTGATAGGGTTACAGATCGAGAGGATTGGGTTGGTGTGATAGAAGGATTAGGTAAAGAGTATTGGGGTATACTGGGTGATGTGGCCATGAGAAAGGTTGTCAAGGTAGAGATAGGTGGATTTGTTGGTATGATAGGTATAGGGGTCATTGGGATAGATAAAGATGTAGGCATTTTTGGAATATGTGGAGATGTGGGTGATGTGATAACTAATGGAGTAGACCTTATTGGTAAGGGTAATGCGATAAATGTAGGAGCATTTTCAGATGTAGAAGTAGAAGGGACTGGTTGTTTCATAAATTTTTCAAGGGGTAAGAATGATATGTTGGCTAGTGGGGTTGATGTTGAAGGTGAGGTTGTAAGGGTGCATGTAGTAGAACTGAGTTTTGTTGGGATGGTTGTGAGTAATGTAGGTGTAGTAACAGGTGTATTTGAGGCAGATATGGGTGAAGAAATAGATGGGAGAGATGTAGGGATATGTGTGGATATGAGTGGGGCTGAAATAAGTGCTAAGGATGAATCTAATGTGGTAGATTGGGGTGTATTTGAAGTGGTGGAAATGGATGATATAGTTGAATTTGATGTAGATGTGATAAGGACAAGGAGAAGGTGTAGGTCCAACACAAGTAGTAAAAGTTGATGTAGGTGTGACAGGCTCTAAATAAGAGGTGGGAATGATGTCCACTGTGGGAACATGTGGAGTTGGTGATGAGATAAGATCTTGATTGACAAGTGTCAACCATACAAGCGTTTGATAGTTGAGATGTAAAGGGGGTGACGTGATTTGTTGGTGGTTGATTAGTTTGTGCAGTGGAGGTATCAATTTGGATATCCCCTTGATTTACAAGTTGTTGGACACGATCTTTGAAGGAACGACATCTCTCAATGTCATGACCTTTGACTCGATGATATTTACAAAAGTGGGCCTCGTGATACCAAATAGGCTTGGCTTGCGAGTTGTCTATGGGTCGTATGGGAGGCAGTTGGATAGAGTTTATGCTCATCAACTTATCAAATATAGAACTATATGATTCTCCTAAAGGAGTGTAGTTGGTTGTTGATTGAGGAGATCGTTGTTGAGACCATGTGCTTGGTGTAGATGGGGATGAGGGTTCAATGACCACAGTGTTGGCCGCAGTCTTGAACTCGTCATTATGTGTGAATGGTTTAGTGGATTCAATTTTTTATTTAGTTGAACTTAATTTAAGATGACCCTGCTCAATGGCATGGGTTTCGAGCTTGCGAGCCATTGTGAAAGCTTCATCAAAGGTTTGGAATGATTGGATCTGCAAAGTGGATGATATATGTTTGGCACATGAATGTGAGAATAAGTCGATGAGTTTGGTTTGTGGGATAGTGAAGGATAGTTGGTTTATAACATCATGCCATCATGCGACGAAGTCGGCGATGGGCTTGTTTTCATACTGTCGAATGGTATATAGATCAGCGATAGTGGTTTTACATGTGATATTGATAGAAAAGTGTTCTAAGAACAACTGTGTAAGTTGGGTGAAAGAGAATATGGAATGTCATGGGATACTGTTGTACCAGTCCAACCTGGGACCAGACAAAGACATGGGGAAAGTGTGAAGAAGTAAATCATGATCATGCGCAATAAGACAACATGCATGTTTAAATGTGAGGAGATGTTGTTGGGGATCTTATTTATTATTGAACTTATTAAATGCAGGAAGTTTCCAATGAGGAGGGTAGGGTTTAATTGGAACCGACGGATGAATCGGTTCATTACAGATGTGTTCATAGGATAAGGTGTTCTTGGGTGGTATAGTAAGGGTTTCTAAACTAGCCAACCGATTCATTAAGGCATGAATTGAATCACTCGAGGTGTTGTAAGGTTGAGATTGGATTGGCTGTGTGGTTTGAAAAGTAGTTTGATAAGGTGAATGATGTGTTTGTGGGTGTGTGGGTAGTTGAGGAAGTGTCTGATAAGGTGGTTGATAAGTTTGTGGATAGGATGTTTGCAGAATGGTTTGATAAGACAGTTGATTAATTTGTGGATATGTAGATGTTTAGGGAGTTACTTGGAAAAGACTAACATGTGTCACAGGTTGGGATTGTTGTATAGGCTGGTGTTGAGCAATAGGGGCATGACGATAAGCAGGGATATGTGTGTTAAGAATTGGAGATGGTTGGACAAGCCTATTAATGGAATTGTCAAAATGGGATGTGGGTGGAATGCGATCCACCAATTTTGGAGATTGGGAGGATTGAGAGATTATAGGAGATTTTTGGAGTAAGAAGTCATATATGGGGTTAGGAGGAGATTTGAGTGTATCTAGAGGAGCAGGAGATGGTGGTGTGATCGATTTAGGAAGACTGGCTTGACGAGGGATATGAGGGTTGGTGTCAAGGTGGGGAGAATTTTGTATGACATGGTTCTCATGAGGTGAGACCATGGAGACTAGAGATTGAGTGACTGATGATGTGGTTTTGAGTTTAGAATCCTGTTGAGTGAGATCATCAGAGGAAGTAACTTTATTGGATAGAGTAGATTGTTGTTTTGTCTCGATTTGGGAGAGAGCAACAATAGGTGTGAAATAGAGAAACATTTGTTTATGTATGTTGTTGACAAACAAATCAAGTAGAATTTTTTTAACATCATGATTAATTTAGAGGATGTGAAAAGAAAGAAAAGCAAGTAATGAAGGTTCCTAAAGGAGTCTAAGGTTGGTTTCAGGTAGTTATGGATTGGGAGATGTCTGAGACGGTTTCCTATTGGGTGTTTAGGTCCCAATCAGTTAACCAGGTGAGAGGAATGTTTTGATGTGTTAATTATGTTTGTGCAGTCTCAGGTAGTGTGTGATAAGTGAAATGCAGAGAGTTAAATCCTTTTACTTAAGCTATGTGATCAGGAAGGATGCAGAAGGTTCATTTTAGACCAAAATGAAATGTGACATTCGATGTATACAGACACTCAGGAAAGGGAAAGTTTGATGCAGAAAAGAGAAAATAGAGAAAAATGAGAAATACCTAGAGAATCACTTGTCATTGTTATTGATTGTACTTGATGTGGTGTTTTTTGAAGCCAGTTAGTGACCTGAAATGCCCGGGTACCCTAAAATGGCACAGCATGAACAATCTTGGACAGGGTCAGTGACTGGAGATTGGGGCATGTTTTATGTTTAACAATTGATCTTTGAGGCGTAACTCTGTGGTCGTCAGGTCGTAGGTGCCACCTGCAAAAAGAAAATAAATATAATTAGCTAATATGGTCGAATAAATAAAAAATTATATTTAAAAAAAATGCCTAAATGTGTATTTGAGATGAATTACGTACGGGACCTAAGCAAATTGAGATGACTGAACTTAATTGATGTCACAACTGAATTTTCAAATTGTGCCTAACTAAAAATTGATAAAGCGTTAATATTCACAAGCCAAATCTCAAGGCGATAAATTAAATTAATTGACGACTCGATAAAAAATAAGGCGTTAATTAATGACATATATTCTAAATTAATTAAATAATGACAAATTATATTCCTAAATAATTTGTGAGTGCGATGTAACTTTCGGTGCATATGGCTTAAGATACAAATTATATAATCCTAATATTATTTTGTGAGTGCGATGTATTGAGAGGGAAATGTCTTGATGTAAAGTGTTATTATTAAGTCAAACTATGGGCCCTAAAGCGACTGTACAATCATTATTAAGAAAGATCTTATGTGAATTTGAAGTGAAGTTAGGAATAGTTGAATGAATTATTTAGAAGAATCTTGTAGGCTACATGGGTATTGGTTTTCCTATATATTTTACACACCAGTGGATTGGCAAGAAAACTATCGGAGAAAAAGAGAGCAGTGCATTTTATTGTGTTGATGAATGATTAATCGATGGAAAATCATGCTTCCCATTACACTTCATGTGGATGTTGTCTTTAGAGAACAAACTAAAAAAATCTAATTAATACAAGAGATACTTTCTAAAACGAACATATTGAAATATTGATATTTATTCTTTAGAAATGACATTGTCATATTATCTTTTATTTTAGTTCTTATGTGCTGGCACCGTGTATGAAGGTAAATTTGACCCTACGTAAAAGCAAAATCTTTTAAATGTGTGTTTGATTTGATTTTTCTTTATACGAAGGCTGTGTGGAGCTAAGTGGTTCCAAATGCGTGGCCGAGTGGTCTAGGATGGGGGAATACACATTCTTGTCTGGTTATGGTTGATTGGATCCATGTGAAGTGAAGTGGAAGAAGTGATTAAGGAGTGTGGCGTGAGGAAGGCTCAGGATGGAGGAACCAAATTGGGTTGGACTACATGTCATAGTGAACTTATATTGGGTAAAAGGGAGACATGTATAAGAGAATAGATGGGTAGATTGGTAGATGGAGATTGG
Source organism: Taxus chinensis (assembly GCA_019776745.2). Classification (NCBI taxonomy): domain Eukaryota; kingdom Viridiplantae; phylum Streptophyta; class Pinopsida; order Cupressales; family Taxaceae; genus Taxus; species Taxus chinensis. The sequence continues at coordinate 132,786 of JAHRHJ020003541.1, forward strand.
ATTATGCGTGGGAGAGAGATATCAGGAGGTGAATGGGTTGAAAGGAAGAGTCAATGGGCTCAGTTAAGGAGATGTATGAAGTAGATTTGGTGAGAAAAGCATGCTGTGGGATATGGAGAATGGGGAGATATATGTAGAGTTGGGAATGAGTGGGAGAATGGGGAGGGGTGAGGTAGTTGAGTTAGTTACGAGTGGAGAGACATTGGTGGATGGTTGGGAGAAAGATGGATAGGAGCTCAAGAAGAGGGAGAGTTGGGAGGCCTTGTAAAAAATCAACAAAAAGTGGGAGGCTTCTGGAGGACTATGGGAGACGAGGCAACAAGGTAAATGATATGGGAGGCATCAGTTGAGGGCTATGGGATTTGAGGTGGTAGGTAAAGAAGATGGGACGTGGGAAGGAGTGTGGTGGTGGGCGAGCTGGAAGTCAAGGTTAGAGACCCGCATGGAGAGATAAAGGTGTAGGGAACTTGCATGTAGGTGAGGTGGATGCTTGTAGAGAGGGGTTAGATTGGTTGTGTGTGGAAAGGATACGTGGCCGAGCTGGTCGAGTGGAAAGGTGAGGAAATGATTAGGGGATGGCTGTGTGAGGTACCTTAGGATAATAATAGTAGTTTTTTTTTTTTTTAATTTTAAATTTTAAAGTCTTATTGTAATTAATAATAAAAATACACTTGACGCTGAGTATAAATTCCAAACATCTAGATCATCTAGTTTTTAAATGACAAACCCAAATCACTTACTGCAAAAGCTCAATGAAGCTCGATGGATGCTACGCCCTTAACCTATTACTTGTATTAGGATATGAGTAGCCGACTTGTGGCTTACCATATCATTTTATTATATCATTTATACTTTCTCATGCTTAATAGGTTAGCCTGCGTGATGGCCATAACATATGAATAGTATATATAGAGGATTGTAGGTAGTAGTTCATTATCATTTGAGTATTTGAGTCTTATTATATGGTTTGGAGGTTGCCCCCTCAAAGTGGCGAAGCTATTATAATTGCATATTGAGATAATAAGTTTGAAATATTGTGTTATTTGGTGTTATATTGCTAATCATAATCTGAATTATACTAGTAATTTCATTACAAGTGGTATCAAAGCTACGATTTGGGCCAAAATTAGGGTAAAAACCCTAATTTTTTGTTTCCACAATATATTTTGAACCAAAGCGAATTGGTGGGAAATATTTTTACTAGAGTTGTGAAACATTTCAAGTAAGGTTCTTTGACAATTTCATACTTTTTTTATTTATTTTTCACAAGTTATTACAAATTTATGTTTTTACATAAAATCACTCCCTAGGCTGCAAATTATAGAATTTTTTCAAGTTCTTTACATTTTCAGAAAGATTTGAAAAAAATAGTATTAGTATCTTCTCTATGTTTTTTCTTGTTTAGCCGAATTTGTATCAAAACCCTAAACCCTAAGGTGTGATATCATGGCAGGGCCTTCCACAAGAGCAAAAAAGAATCCGGTTACTCCAGGTAAAATCCTACATAAAGATGAGATAGTGATTGAAGAGATGGATTTAGAAGGGGTAAATACATATTCCTCGACACTAGGGTTTACTTCAGTTGATCATAAGGTGAGTCAACTTGAGTATTAGCTGTGAAATGTATAATCTGAGATGGCCTCTAAAGGAGACATAACCCAAATCAATCATCAGTTGGATGATATCATGCAACATGTAAAGGGTAAATAGTATGGCCCAAATCCATCCCATATCAACCAAGTAGGATCTTTAGTTCAAAATCATGGACAAAATAACCATGTTGGATCATTTTTCCAGCCAAATCAAAATCCAACTTATTCACAACCACGGAACATGACGCCGAAAGTAGATATGAAAAAATTTAATCATAAAGATCCCCTCAATTGGATAAATCAAATGTAGAACTTCTTTGAGCTACATCAAACACCATCAGGACAAAAGGTGACATTGGAATTCCTGTATCTTGAACCAGACCAGTTCGTTTGGTATCGATGGTCATGTGCTTAGAGGCAGAAGAAAGGTCTAGGTGTCACTTGGACAGTTTTTACCGAGGAGTTACAACTGTACTATAGTTCCATTGTTTCAAAGAACTACTTTAGTCAATTAGCAAATTTATGACAAATAAGATCAGTCAAAGATTATGTGCACCAATTCCAAAACCTATCCTTAAGGGTGGAGAACATACTAGAAGAAAATTTGAATGACCTATTTCTTGGGGGTCTTAAGGACCACATCAAGCATGAGGTACATATGTTTAATCCACTCAAGCTTTCTTATTCTATTATCATGGCACATCGAGTAGAGGAAAATTTTCTTTATAGTAGGCCACCTTTCATTAACACCAAAGACTGTAATATCTCTTCCCCTTCATTTTCTAGGCCAATTAGACTAATTCCTCACCAAATGGAAGAAAATAGAGTAAAAATATTATGCTTTAACTGTGATAGCAAATATGGACCGGGACACAAATGTGCTTATAAGAAGTTGTTCTATATTAACAGAGGTAATGAGGATGGTGAGGATGCTGACATTATAGGAGAGGCTGAGGAACCAGTAGAAGGGGAAGTAGAGGATCACTAACCTACAATTTCTTGCCATGTATTGTCAGGTATTAGTACTCCTCAAACACTCAAGGTTATTGGCTTTCTCAAAAAACAAAAGGTGACAATGTTGATTAAATCGGGGAGTACTCATAACTTCATAAATAGTAAGTTAGCTTCCCACCTCAATTGTTTTATTTACCTAGCTCCATAAATGCAAGTTATGATTGCATATGGTGGGACAGTCAAGTGCAAAGGAAAGTGCCATAGTATCAAGATTTCCATGGAAGGCTACATGTTAGACTTGCCTATGTTTTTTATTTCTATGGGAGGGGAAGATATTGTTTTGGGTGTCCAATGGCTCATAGCCTTAGGTACTATAGAGATGAATTTCCAATAATTATTCATGTGATTTCATTCAGATGGAAGGAAAATACAATTGAATGGGATGGTAGATAAGTCTCCACAATTTATTATCTCTCATCAGATGCAGAAGGTTATCAGAAAAGGATTAGATGGATTTATAGCAAAGTTATTTTCCATTTCAATGCCACACAATCTTCAGAATATTTTTGATGCTCACTCATTTGTTTTTGATGCAATTCTAAAGGGACTACCACCAGTTAGGGATCATGAGAATGCCATTCAGTTTATTCCAAGGATCCAAACACCTAACATCAGACCATACAGATACCCATATTCCCAGAAAAGTGAGATCAAGAAAATGGTTCAGGAAATGTTGAAGGCAGGTATCATCAGGCCTAGCTAGAGTGTCTATTCTTCCCCAGTGGTCATGGTATGTAAGAAGGATGAAACATGGAGGATGTGTCTAGATTACTGAGAAATCAACAAGTATACCATCAAAGATAAGTTTCGTATTCCAGTAATTGATGATTTACTTGATGAATTACATGGTGCTATTTATTTCAAAAAATTAGATCTTCATTTAGGGTACCATCAAATTAGAATAAAAGAGGATGATGTTCATAAAATAGCTTTCAGGACTCATGAGGTCCATTATGAGTTTTTGGTAATGCCTTTTGGTCTTAAAAATGTGCCTTCAACCTTTCAAAGCTTGATGAACACTGTTTTCAGGGCATTTTAAAGAAAATTTGTATTAGTTTTTTTGATGACATATTGATTTATAGTAAGACATGGGAAAAACACTTACAACATGTAAATAAAGTGTTAGAAGTTTTGGAGAAACATACTCTCTATGAAAATCCATCTAAATGTTCTTTTGGTGTACAAGAGGTAGAGTACTTGGGTCACATTGTATCCCATGAAGGCGTCAAAGTTGATCCTCAGAAGATCAAAGCTATGGTGGAATGGCCAAGGCCCAAAACTCACAAAAATATTCATGGGTTCCTAGGAATGATAGGGTACTACAGAAGATTTGTGCAGGGATATGGTAGAATAGCAACCCCACTCACTGCATTACTAAAGAAGGATGCCTTCCATTGGACAGACTTAGCCACTAAATCCTTTGAGCAGCTGAAGGAAGCCTTATGCAGCACCCCAGTTTTGGCTACTCCCAACTTCTCAAAAACCTTCATTGTTGAATGTGACGCTTTAGGATCAAGATTGGGAGTAGTTCTAATGCAATAAGGAAGAACATTTACATTTGAGAGTCACCAATTCAAAGGAAAATATCTACTCAAACTGGTCTATGAGAAATAAATGATGGCTATTCTTCATGTGGTCAAGAAATGGAGGCCCTATCTCATGGGTAGACACTTCAAGGTAAAAAATGATCATGATAGTCTCAATTAATTTTTGGAGCAAAGGTTATCATTTGAGGAACAACAAAAGTGGGTAACAAAAATGTTGGGTTATGATTTTGAAATCATATACAAAAAGGGTAAAGAAAATGTAGTAGCTGATGGGTTGTTCAAAAGGGATACATCCACAGATACCTTACTGTGTGGAATGCCCATGTTGATGGCTGATTGGGTGGATGAAGCAATATTGGAATGGGATCAAGACAAGGATACACAATCTCTAATACATAATATCAAGATAGGATCTATGACATATAAAAAAATTGAGTGGAAAAGTAATGCCCTATGGTACAAGGACAGGTTATACTTGGGCAAAGATTCTGAGTTGAAGCATAAGATTCTTGTAGAGCTACATGCATCACCTGTTGGAGGACACTCTAGTTTTTTGAAGACATATCATAGAATAAAAAGAGAATTATTTTGGGAAGGACTCAAGGGAGATGTACAAAAGCTTGTATCAGAGTGTTTAGTGTGGCAACTAAACAAAGGGGAAACAATTAAGACACTAGGTTTGTTGTAACCCTTACTCATTCCTAGCTAAAAATGGGAGGAGGTCTCCATGGATTTCATCACTGGATTACCTTGTTCAGAGGGTAAGAATATTATTTTTATGATTGTGGATAGGGTCAAAAATATGCCCATTTTTGTGCCATATCACATCCATTTGTAGCTAGTACAGTCGCAATTATTTTTTTGGAGATAGTTCAAAGGCTACATGGAACCCCAAAAATAATTGCAAGTGATCATGATCCTGTTCTCACAAGTAATTTTTGGACATAATTATTTTCATGTTTGGGTGCTCAGCTAGCTCATAGTTAATCTTATCATTCTCAAATTGATGGGCAAACATAAGTGGTCAACAAATTCTTAGAGGGGTATCTACATTGTTTTGTATCAGATAAGCATGAAAGATGGATTAAATGGCTACCACTTGCGGAATGGTGGTATAATACATATTTTCATACCTCTTCTCAAATGACCCCATTTTTAGCATTATATGGTTACCATCCACCTTCTATCACTTCCTCCTTAAGGGTGAAAACTAAGGTCAAAGATGTTGAGAAACATATTCAACATCAACAAAAGTTTTTGGCTAGTTTGAAGGAGAATTTAGCATTACCACAAAACAGGATGAAATAACAAGAAGATCAACATTGTAGTGAAATACATTTTGAAATTGGTGACTAGGTTTTTGTACGTTTCCATCCTTACAAATAGTTATCTCTAAAGCAACAGAAAAAGGACAAAAAATCTCTCCTAAATATTATGGCCCTTATCAAGTTCTACAAAAAATTGGCAGTGTTTCTTATAAACTAGAGTTGCCTCCATCTTCACACATACACCCAATATTCCATGTTTCATGCCTGAAGAAGGTTATTGGACAGAAATTTGAAGCCCAGATAGAGTTACCAGAGCTTCAAAAGGAAAGAAGAATCATTTTGGAGCTAGAGAATATTCTACAAACATGTACTAAGAGGCTGAGAGCTAGAGAAATTAAGGAATATATGATCAAGTGGAAGAATCTAAGCATAGAAGATGCCACCTGGGAGGATGATGGTTTTTTGTAGCAACATCTAGGATTATTCAACATTGAGGACAATTTTGGTTTTAAGGGGAAGGGCATGCTACACCCTTAACCTATTGCTTGTATTAGGATATGAGTAGCTGACTTGTGGCTTACCATATCATTTTATTATATCATTTATACTTTCTCATGCTTAATAGGTTGGCCTGGGTGATGGCCTTAACATATGAATAGTATATATAGAGGATTATAGGTAGTAGTTCATTATCATTTGAGAATTTGAGTCTTATTATATGGTTTGGAGGTTTCCTCCTTGAAGTGGCAAAGCTATTACAATTTCATATTGAGATCATAATTCTAAAATATTGTGTTATTTGGTGTTATATTGCTGCTCATAATCTGAATTATACTAGTAATTTCATTACAATGGAGAACCAGAAGCACTTACCGTCAAGATGATTGAAACTTATTAAATGTAAAGATGACACCACATGGAGGAAGATAATACCAAATCTGTAGCTAGATGAGTCAGGAAAACAAAATATTTACAAGAGATATTACATGGCGACAACTAGGAAAATAATAAATTACATGATCAAATTTGAAAACATATAAAAATGATAAGGTTAATTTCTGGATTCATTTCTCATGCGGGTGAAACTCAATACCAAGCTAGTTAAACACAAGAAGAATAATTACCTTGAAGATGAAACAAACCTCTATTACGGATGAAGATAACACCAAACCTGCATGAGGCAAATAAAAGGAAAAAAACAAACAAACATGACAAGACCTTGATCTGCTCCCACCGGGCATGCCAAATGTTGATCTAGAAAAATCATTCTCGCATGGGTGAACACCGAGACTACAATCCACCAACAACTTTGAATGATAGATGGCTTAGGACCTCAGATGAAAATATGGATTTTGGATATGGGTGTAGAGAAAATAGATCTATGAGAAAGAAGATAGATCTACAAGATGGAAGCAGATAAGATTAGATAACGATATGTGGGTATTTCCTGACAAAGTAGATCCGAGAAGCATTAAATTCCTCAGTTACTGTCAACCCCCATGTTCACAAGAAAAGAATGAATATCCAATGATAAGATGACATGCCAAAACTACAGAGATTTGCAATATGTTGAATAAACAATACAAATATGATACCAAGCTAGTGTTTCAATATAAAAACAAATTGATCATTAGAGTGACAATATGATATCGATAGAGATTCACCTCCAAAAACTTGACGATATGATTCAAAGCTTTAAAATTAATTTTTACAAAATATTATGAATTTTAAGCTTCATAATTTCAAGAATTTTCTACCTCTTTTTTTTGGAGAGGGAGAAAGAGTCCTATTTATAACTTGAATTGGGATTAAAATAAAGGATTAACAAATGATTATAATTTACAAAATAAATCCTGATTAAGAGGATATTATGAAGAGTTGATTTCATGGTGGGGTTCATGATGTGAGAAAAGCAAAAGGTGTGATGTAGAGTGGGGACATGGTTAGGTATAATAGTGAAGTCATGCGCTCACTTTCCACTATTGATTTTTTGATTTGTTGTCATATATTGAGATTGTGAATTATTGACTTCATGGGTGGGGTTAATAATTTAATAATTTGAGGGAATTGAATTTTTAGGCAGAGATCAATTTTTAGGTGGGAACTGATTTTGACTTAAGTGGGGAACATGTGGGACTGGGTAGGTGGGACAAAGATTCCATCTTTTGAATTTAAGAAAAGGGTGTCGGATGGGTATATCCATACTTATGAATTAAATAATTTGTGAAGGATGGGGATATGCCAAAAATTTGAATTGTCAAATGGGTCTATATGGAGCCCATTTGATAATTAATTAAATAATGTGAGAAAATAGATAAAATTTTATTTTATTTAAGATAAAGAGATGCGAGAATCAAAATTTCGTGAATGTGAGTTGTTGGAGGGGCACTATACCAAAAATAGGTGTCTACATGGACACACTAAGAACATTCAATAAACTATCAAACCTTGAAATTTTCAAGTATGATCTCATCCTAACAAGAGGATTATCTTCAACTTGGGATTAAATATCTACCATACATGTGCTTCAAGAGGATCTCCTTTAAGTTAAAATTGATTCAGAAGGACTAGATATAATACCAATTATTAGAATCACAAACACTAAGGGGGGTGAATCATTTTGCATACAAAATTTCATTCATTTTAACCATTAAAATTCATCAACCATTCACCATAAATTATTCATTAAGATTGATTATTATGAAAACAAACATCAAAGTATATGAAATAATAAAACAATAACACATGGACACCATTTTAAAGTGGGAAACCATAAAGGATAAGAAAACCCACTGAAAAAGAACTTTATATAGTCATGTTTAAAATTTAGTGAGGAAACAATGCCTAGTTTAGTAGAGCACTAACCATACAAGGAAAACCAACTCCAAAAGGAGCACCAACCCATGATTTAGTGAGGAACCAACCTCACAAGGAGGCTACAAACCAATAAGGTGATTAAGAACTAACTCAACCATATGGAAATGGATGAATCTTGGTAATATGTTACACACACAATTGATAGTGATCCTATTTTAGTTCACACAACCTTGAAACCCTCTCTAAACAAGCTCTTCTCTAAATCGCTCAAATTTGTCCTCTCATGGGAAAAATATATCAATTTTCCTTGTACATCTGATCTTAAAAAATTATCAAGTCTTCATACCTCCTAAGCTCTATCCATAATCCCTCAACACTCTTCTTCGATCCCCTTTAGGTCACACTTTTCCTGTCTACCTCAACTCATCACAAATTACTCATTATAGTGTCTTATATATCCAACACAAGCTTAAAACACCCTTGGGTCAGACATGATCAAGTAGGTCAGCCATACCAACTCCAAAATATAACAAAAAATCCATATAATTTCATTTTAAGATATCATAAGGGTCGAAAGGGGTCATAAAAACACGAAGATGATCCAAGATACACTAGAAAGCTCAAAACAACTTCTAAGATTTAGTGAATTCTCCAACATCTCCAAGGTCTTACAAAAAATTCAAGGCTCTAAAATAATCTTCAAAATCAAGGATATCCATAACACACCTTTTAAAATCCTAAGAACCTTTGTATCAGCTCAAAACATCATGAAGTATGCTAAGAAGAAAGTAAATCCCACTAAGTCTTCAATGCCTTGAAATTTATTCACAGAAAATGAATGAGTTCACGTAGCTAAACACATCCTAAAAAATCAGGTAATATATAAATGGAAATTTGTTTGAATCCTCTTTCTAGAGAAACTCAAATTTTCATCCAACCCATAGTGGAAGACCTCAAAACAACTCAAACTCTTCAATTTCTCCAAACTAGCTTCAAGACCCTAAAAATAGGTCTTATAAACAAAGCTAGTTCTCATATCAAAACACCTCATCAAGCCACAAACCAAATATCATTAGAAAGGTAACTGAGTTTTTTTTTAGAAAAAATTGATTTATATTCTAACCAAGCCAATATTTGAAACTACTCATTCAAGATCTAAGGACTCAAGAACAAGTCTTGAGAGAAAAAAAAAACAAAATCTTCCAAACCAACTTCCAAGATCAACCATAAAATGTAAAATATCATGGAAACTTGTACTAACATGCATAAGTACTAACAAGCATATTCCACATGGAGAAATTAAACCAGGAACACCCATTTCAGTCACCTTCGTGTGCAAGCTGATTGGGGATTTCTAGTCCATTAGGTTTTTAACTAAAAATCAGTTCACCATATCAAACCAAAAGATTGAGCACATCATATCAGGTAAAAATTAACTATACATTACCAAAAATTTATTACAACATGCAAAATGGTTAAACACACTTCAAACTAGAAGACTAGAATTTTAGCCCTTGAGGTCAAAATCGGTGGGGTCACTTTGAACACTTGTATCTAAAAACTTATTCAAGAAAAATTCTTAAAAATTTTCATGCCTATGTGGAAAATCTCCTAAGGATTCTGGAACAATTTGGTTTTAATCTTGAAACCTTCATTTTAGCCTTAAAACTATAAATTCCCTAACAATGAGGGTTTTTCTCATTCTCTTCCCAAAACTGTTTAAACACCAAACCACCAAAAAGATGATCTTGGAGGAATTATCTAAAACCCTAGAGAATAAAATTATATTTCCAAGCTCATTTTAATACCATCAAATGTAAATCTCCTAATTTGTTATGTTATAAGGGTTTATCTAAGGTTTTAGACTAGGTTATCTTATTAACATTCGTTCATAAAAACGTGATTATCAAATGACCTGATTATTTTTTAAATTCACTTAAATAAAATTAAAAACATACCCCAAAATATCTGGGTCCCATGAAAATTTTATGAGAGCAAGTGATCATTTGATGTTGTCAATTTGAGCTCGTTTTTGCTTCTTCAAAACCCAGTGGTACCAAAAATGACATATCTTGCAATCCGTTTACAATTTTTACCTAAAAATTGTCATGAATCATTATGAAAACATCATATATCATAAAAAACTCACCCACTTGATAAAATAGGCCTGAAACACTCTATCCATAATGAATTACCTATGTTATCTTACTTTTTCTTTAGCTTCTTGCTTCCCAAGGAGTAGGAGACATCACTAAACCACTAAGAACTGACCTGAAACTCATTATAAACCTTTTATGAATCATCACCATGATATTAAAATGATTCAACAATACTTCCATACCATACCACATTCTCTAGTTCTAATAATAGGCCTAGAATGATCTGACTCAACCATGATAAACCATGAACTGGCCATGATGAATTCATACAGATAATTGGAAATTTTTTACACATTATATTGACCTTGATTTACTTCATAAATTCCTTCATCTAAATAAGGAGAGCTCACACTATGACTATGCCTACTAAACCATGCTCCAGAACACCATGGAACTCACCAAAACAAGTCACTACTAATAAACCTTCATGTTTCACTTTGACTTACACCTCATGGAGACTCACATGACACCATGACACCCTTTTCCATAAATGTATTTTGAAATCAATGAAAAAACCTACAAAAAATTGCCAACATTTGTTTTTCAAAGGTAAAATGAACTAAATAAGTTTAAGAGATTCATCTTCACAATATTTTAGATCATGGGTTAGAGGGTCCTTTATATTCCTAAAAGAGAAAAATGGTAAAATTAAAGGAAATTTTATCTTATGCTCAAGCTAAAATAAGGATTATTGCCTTATTCCTCCTATTTACATCCTTTATACAAATTTAGGAAGTTTCCATATAAATTATATAACACTATAGGGGAAACATGAAAACCTTATTAATATTCTAAAATAAAAACCCATATGTATAATTTTGATTTTAATATTATAAATTACTATTTTGGGCATACCTTATTTTGATATTATATTATAATATACCAATGGATATTTTTCTATTTTATTTTTTTAGAGTGTCATGCATAGACAAAATGTATTTGTATAAATCCAATGATTTTTCTTTGTTTACTAGGTGGATTATAACTTTTTTATAAGATTAAAAGGGTATATTGGATAGTCAATGATTTTTGGAAATCGCGGATATGTGTAGCGTTTTGTTTTATGTTGGTATGTTTTCTATGTTCTAAAATATTTTATATCCATATTATAACACATTTAAGTGGAAATTGGATGGTGGAAATATTTATTGCAAATCAATTTAGATGATCCTCTTTCCATTCTTAGATTTCCCATTATTAGTAGAATTTTATTGTTAAATATTCTTGTTATGGAAGCAAAGAGGTAGACATTTAAATCATCCAAAAAACATTAAAATAAGTATATTCATATTAATTATCTGTGAAGGCACATGATGACCATGTTTTTAATTTATTTTATCTTAATAAGGTTAATTATAGGATTAATTATTACACATGTTGTATGTCATAAGTTACAGGAATGTGCTACTTGTATGATTCCTTTATTGATGATATATGTATCAAGGAGAGTGTTATTTATAATTTGGTAAAGGTTATTATATAATGATATATTGCATATGAGATCCCTATCCTCAAATATAATAGGGGAGTGACCTATCATGATAATATTCAAGGCTAATCATGGATGACGATAATGAAACATGATTGGATATCAAAGACATCCTAGTAGCGTATAATTGACTTGTTAGGGAGTTTGAATACTTTTATAGTTTCTTGAAACATGATATAGTTAATGGGTAAATATAAATATTTAACTAAAATTTGTAAGTAAATGAATATTACAAAGGTATTTTGGGTTGATAGAAAACAAGACAAAATGTTTCCTACATATTCTAAAGAAAAATGAAATAAAATAAAATATCAAAATGATCAAAATACACATGATTAAGTAGAAAAAATGAAATATTATATTATGAGGATTCTCATAATAATATCTAAGTCAACATAAAAGATATATAGGCTCGTATAAACCATACACATGGATTACCCATAAACCTACATATCTCCTGTATGCTCATAAAATTCATCAAATGGTAAATATAAAGTAATGTTAAAGATTTATTTATAGTAAAACCTTAATAAAAATATAAATTATTTTATTATCTTTGCGACTTCACACACAAACTCCTGATAGGCATTTTCAATTTCTTAAATACTATTTGGTTTCTTACAAAACATGACATTTTCTAATTCCTAATTAATTAAAAAATGAATAATACGCACGCGCACATGCCCCCCACCCAACCCACCCCCCCCACACACACACAAGCAGACACAAGCACACAAAACACACACACACACACACACACACACACACTTCCTAATCTAAGTCAACTTAAGTTTAAGGTACATATAAACACCTACACCAGCACTCCCAAGTCTTCTCATTCCCTCCCCTTAAGTACAACTTAGGATGTATTTAATATAAATTAGTGAATCCTCTTAAAATGGGTCCCATTACTAGGTCTGATAAGGAACTCATCTACATTATCCAAATGTATAGAAAATAAATTAAATGTGTGGGTGTTATTATGGATGTTGTTCCATCTTACCATAATAAATGAGTGTCATCATGCATAAATAACATACCTAAGAAATTTTGAACTATGAAATGTAATATCAACTCCATTTGAAATAATTATATATGAGAACTAAGTTCTCGTCATAAGCACATTGAGAGAATCACCAAGTCCCTTTTTATGAGAAGAATAAAAATGAATGGTGAAGTGAAACTATACATCATTTATTCCATATAGATTATGTCTAATCCACACAATATTGCATTAAAATTAGTGATTTAAAGAAACCACATGCATTCATTATCATAAGTTAATATTATAACCTATCAATTCACCAATCTTCATGATTCCAAATAATCATACATTATTATCAAGTTATAACATATGTATAAATAATACACGAAGGTTATCATAGCTTTCATAAGATACGTGGAATACAACCCATATCGATATCCTAACATGAAAATAAATTTATCCTATTTACTCTTAGCTCTTCCTTTTTCCATAAAATTCTATTTATCTACTCTTTATACAAAAATGTACATCATCTAATAGTATCCCATAAGAGAGGTCAGTGGGTCTATTTATATTTTTTATACCTTAAAATAGATCACTTTGTGATGATTTTAAGTATCTCAAGTCTTCAAAATATTGTTATTAATAAAAATATCTAGTTTCTTGGACCTAATTGTGAAAAACGGATCAATATTATTAAGTGTTGAACACATTGTCGATAAAATTGGGGTTATAAGCCCTGTTTGTAATTATGTTGTAGTAAATCCATATTTCTAAATATTATCTTCTCAAAAGGGTGGAAATTGATCCAAATTGAGTTTTTAGTTTAGGTGACAATACAACAAATAATAGGAAATATTATAATATAGTAAAATTTTCAATGCCAAATTAAAATTGTGAAGGAAAAATAAATAAAAACATTTATTACAATATAATAAGAATTTATTGAAAATAAATAAATCTCTGTGGAAGAGATATCAACTATCTATTGTGATTTTTAATTTTGTAAAACCTTACTTTATATCTAAAAATAATAATAATAAATTCCATTAGAGATAAAAAAACTAATTTAACACTCAATCAACATGCATAAACATGATAATATGATTTTTATATTAAACCTTTACATAATAATAATATCATTTTTACATGCATATTTATGAAATATGAACATTTATAAGAATAAGAGATACGTTAGAAGAATAAATACTAATAATATGACATATACAATGACCTAAATTATATAGGGTTTCTCAAATCTTTTGCTAGAAAACAAACCACCTATATAAAAAATGGCATTAAGGCTATCACAACTTAGAAAAAGGTGTTGAATTCCTATTAAAAAAAAAAATCATAATTTTGAAAATAAATAATTATCATATATGGTGATCATAAGTTATAATCTTGACCATACATCTATTTCAGTTCCATAAGATTACAAAATTTCTTGTAGATAAAAAAACCATTCCTTTTTAGGTAATTAGAGATTAAAATTAGTCTCATAGTTTATTGAAAGAATATATCAAATATTTTAAACTCTACAAAAGAAAAATATCAAAAATTTCATGTATATTTTTTAAATTTCAATACTCTACCTATTTTTCAAGACTCTTCCATAAATACTAATTCATTCAATTTGAAAAAAATAATAATTATTTATGGCCCCTTAATCGTTAGTCACTATGATTTTCATGCCTTACCCTTAGAAATATATTTTAACCATTCTTCCCACCCCACTGTTCACATTTATATCATCTAATTCCCACTCTCACTTAACTTAATTTCTTCCCTTCACTCTATATATCTCTTTACAAACTATGTTTTCCACTAATTGCAAAAGGAGACATTCTAGACTATCTCATTATAGTATTTAACATAGGTTTCCTCAACAAATCAATAATAAAATTTTACTAGGTTGTTCCCATGAATACATTTTTTAGTACTCCTACACCATTCCAAAAACATATATCAAAAAACCATATAACCCATTTGGCTATAATGTTTATTGTAGTTAGAAATTATTTTCTCATCTTGGGTAGTCAAAGTTTTGTGATCTTTTTTCAATCAAAGTTTGTATAAACAATTAACACACACTTTCCAATTATCAACAAAGAAATTTTTCAAATAATATTTTCATCCACAGTATCATAATTTTTAATGTCTAATTTTCATCGAAATGTGTACTCTAAGGTTTCTTCTCACAAAACCTAACAATTTTCTTTATGCAAGTAACACTCGCAGTTTCCCTTCACCCCCGTGGAGGAATATTAACTAAAATTTCAGCCTAAATAGGGTAAAACCAAAATATGACTACAAGGTTTTGTTCACACAATACATTTTTGTGTGGAAAACTCAAGAAACTAGTTTAAAAATTAAAGGTGTTAGTCTTTAGGATTAATTTCCCAAAGGATCAAACTTTATCTTTTTTAGCACAATCATTGTAACTTCTCTCCTTAGTCTAATATATTATGAATCCTCTTCCATAGATTAAATTATAATTATAATGGCTAAATTCCCATTTGAGCTTTTAATCCAACATTTTGAGGATTAAAAATATTAATCTAGTCCACATCGACCTAGATGAGTTTTATTGGTGGAATAGTGGCCTAAACAAATTAATTTGGATACTTGCATATATGATCATGATATACCTCAAAAAATTTATTCCCACCCCCATTTTTACAAAGTGAAACATAAAAATAACTGTCATGATTAATTTTTAATCCTCCAAGTGATGAAAATCCAAACATTACAATAAACTCACAATGTTAACTTGATCACAATCTCCAAAAATGTTCTTTCTCAAGCCAAATACTCACCTTCCCAAGATTAAACTCTTCCTTATTTAGTCTGATTATGACTTAAAAACACCTACTAGGTTTGAATTATTATTTTACCCCTTTCTCTATACCTCAGTTAAACCTATAAAATTGATCCAAATAAACCCAAAAGTTAAAACTCTTATCTTTTTTATAAACTACCTTTCCAGGCTTCTTGAACATATGCGACAAGTAGAGTGGTAGTTTAAAGAATCTA